>JAANYP010002579.1:1008652-1203652 GCA_020465985.1 Centrapalus pauciflorus
ATTAAAAATTTTACATGCCATCTACAAAAATAAAATCTAAAATGTATCTTTGGATAAACACTTGATTAATGTAAGATTGTTATTGTATGATTGTATATGAAAAAAAGGGTAAAACTTGAAAAAGGGTAAATCTTGAAAAATAGTAAAAGACCCCCCACTGAGACACCGATTGGTTACACATGTAAATAATAAATCGTATGGCCCATAATATAGAGGTATGTGACAGGGCTTGAATGCTAGTTAAATTCTTATATATTTCATTTCTTCAAGTATATATAACCAAGGAGGTGGGTTCGATGGATAACCAATGTACATTAGGAAACTAATATGGTGCATAAACAATCCGAAATGCATCAAGAAGATTATTCAGGGCATTATAGGTATATTCCTTTTACATTAATTTAGTAGATTCTGAAAATCAGATTTAGTACTAGAAAGTCCTATAATTACTCTACTTGCCGATTTTGATGAGATTTATCAATTAAACAAAAGTGATATTTTACATGGAAAGCATTGACATTTCTATTTTGACATTTTACATGTTTACCATTTTGCCCCTATGCACACCAATGCATCGATCAGATGATGCATCCGAAAAGTGATATTACTTACATTATTGTCACCTTGTTCTTTTTAATGAATGCATCAGATCCAATGACTGTGATTGGTAGATATTGGTTTCCTATGGTTTCGTGATGTACATTGGTTTTACATTGAACTCACCCCTATAAATAAGATACCACATACCGTATGTTAAATGTATATTAAAGTATATGTAGCAACACGAGGGTGTGGGGCAGTGAAGCAATGTAGACAACAAGAGTGTAATTGAAGAAAAGGGAGTGTATCAAAATCTATAATTGAATTGTTGCACTTGCCCATCATGATTTTTCACAACCCCTTTTTTTAATATACGATTTACCTTGTATACAAAGAAATGATCAAAAGAAGCTTTTTCATTGAATTGTTTCATCGACTGAAAGGGACTCAAAACTTGAGTCTCACGACACAGTTTTGTTGCTCGTCGATCAACACTTTAATAATATTCAAGTGGCGGGTTCTTTAAATATCCATTTGTGTGTGTGTATGTATGTATGTGTATACATTGTATGTCTAATAGAATGAGGGGGTTAATGTTATAATAATGGATTTTTTGAAAGGAGTGACATTTGTTAGGAGAAATGTCATGATCAAGACTTAGCAGGCAGATTTAAATAAATATATATAATTATGTGTTATTTTCAATTCATGAGATAACTAAATAAGGTTTGATGACATTGACAGATGCATGGGGATCTATGATTTTTTTAAAAACAAGCATGCACATTCAATGTCATAATTACCAACTTCCTTGAAATAATTAATTAGCTTTTCAAATAAACAGATTAATTATTGAAATTTGAGTCAAAGCATGTGTTTTAGTATTTGAATTTCAGGTGCACGTGAGATCGAGCTTCATTCCAAGATTCAAGCTTCAATCTTGCAGCTACTATATATTGAATATTGAAACTGGATTTTTGGGTGTTAAATAATGGGTTAGAAACCAATGGGGTTTAGCCCATTTGGTATAAGAGTGATATATATGTAAGTAAGAGGTTACAGGTTCAACTTTCATCGGAGTCAAGTTGAAATTTAGGTGAAGAAAGTAAGTTCTAAAGTCCCACTTGAGGCAAAGAAGTAGTTTAGGAGTAGGATAATTTGTCGTTAAAAAAAAATAATGGGTTAGAATCTCGATTTTGGGATTTCTTGGATATGAAATTGTTGCTTATATCACTCTATTTTGTTAATTCAGTTCTTGAGACCACATGATATGAGTTCGAAGTTTCTGCAAGACTAAAAAATGGAAGTAGGGATTATCGGATTAGATTCGTCAAGAAAGACTAGTGCAGAATTACCCGAACAAGATTAGATCATGAAATAACTCATTTTTGTTGGTTTCAAAAAAATAATTCAACAGGTCTTTTACTAATGCTCATCAACCAGAATGGGGTATGAACTTTCTGCTTGGTGAACTTAAACTCCTGCTGTTCAAAGAAAAAGATTGATTTTGATGATCCCCCCACTGGCTCAAACTCCAATTCTTCAATGTCAACATGTTTTTGTTTTTTGGTGAAATTCTTTCCTACAATATATGCCTACATAATAACTCTTTACAGTCAAGAAACACACAAGATTAAGCAGACCCTCTCAAATGATTCCTGTTTTTATTTTTCTTTCATCATATTAGCATCAACTCGTATAAATTCACTGGAAAACTGTAAGAATGAAGAACTTTAAACAGCATAAATAACAAAAAAGAATGAACAAATTAATATTTCAGGAGCATAAACAATGGTGGTTTTATGAATTATGAGTACCACTACCAACTATCCTGTATTGTAAAACTACAGTGACCCCTAATATCAATTATCAAAGGGGGTGTTGGGGAAGCAATAATGATATTACATTTTCTGCCCTAATTTGTAAAGACAAATCAACTGTTTCGCACCCAAAAAACGTTGCCTGTTTGATCAATCCTGCAGCAACGCCGAGTGTTTATGGTTAATACTGTCACAACTGCAACCTATGAAAAGAATGCTTCCAACTTGGGGCTGTTTGTTTACGTCTTAATGGAATCATTAAGAAGTCATTCAAAGGTAAAATGACCTCTTAATGATTCCATTAAGAGGTAAACAAACATGACCTTTAGTTTAACTTTTAAACTAGCGAAAACAGCATTTCATTCGGAATCATCGTTTTGCATGCTATAAATGTTGCTGACAACTCCAACAACGCTAACGATGATTGCCAAAACTAACATAAACCATGACAACTGCCTCTCTCGGCTGCTCAGAGAATGCCCCTGGCTGCCTAATTTCAGCGCGATAAGAGCTGGGAAAGTATAGCCCAATGAGACGGCTGTCGTTGCCCCTGTAAACTTAAACGCAGTCCAGATACTTGGAATCGTTGTAGACCCTATATATATAAGCGCCAAAAGCGTGAAAGTTAAAGCCAGACACCTCTTCCTATCCTCCTGTAACGGAGCCGACTTTGAAAAAGCTAATGAATCCACTGTTTGTCTCAACGAAAAATGGATAACGGGGAAAACTAGAACCAAATGAAGAATATATCCAACACGGACAATGTAGTTTAAAGCCGTACTAAACTCCTTCCCGAGGGGCTTGTCGAAATTGGTAAGCACGTCTGATTCAGTTTCGTTCCCGAAAAGGAGATAACCTGATATGGCAGTCGAACAATAGACTAGAATACAAACAACTGTACTGATTCGACCAACTCTGTTCATCTTTTGTGGCGAACGCCCTTCAAGCTCGTTGTAAATAGGCTGCACGTTGAAATGGCAAACAAACGCATTCGACATTATTGGAATCACAACAAGCAAGTCGAGAATCGCCTTCTCTGATCCAAAATCAGGTGTCATTCTAGGAGGTTCTATCTCGCCTCTAACGAGCTTAACAAACGCCACACCAAAAGCAACAACTACGAAAACAACCGCGAGAGCTACAGAAGCAGCCGAAGTCATGGCCAAGGAATCAATCCTATCCAACGCGCAAAGCGGCGCAAGAAAAAGAATCAACACAATCAAAACCACTAGTTTCCGGTGATCCCAGAAACCATTGCCTAACCATTGATCGAAAACACCAGCGTGATTACGCGAACCCGACATTACATCACCCATGATTATCAAATAAACCACCAAAACGCCTGCATTGTTAACTATAATGCAAATCTCAGATATGATCCTAGCTGGTGTACCTAATGCCTGTTGAACAACCTCTCCGTAGGAAAGAGCCTTACATTGAGCAGTGAATCGAACAAGCAACTCGACGCTAATTTCAGATAAAAGACCCATCAAGAAAATCAAAATAACTCCAGCAATCAAACCCAAAACTTTCATGGTTGCAGGCAAGGCCATAATCCCTGCCCCGATTACAGTTGTTACCAGATTAAACACAGCGCCGGAAATCCCAGAAGTGGATGAATGTTCCATTGCATGAACTTTATCCGGATAAAATTCGTCGCCGTGACCACCGTTTTCTAGATTTTCCATCCGATGCGTTACAAGCCCTTCTTCATCCTCATTGCGAAGGAATTTGGAATAAGTGTCCCTCTCGTATAACGATGATGTAGGGTTTTGAGATCCGTAATGATCTTGAAATTGCAATTCCACAAAAGATTCTTTAGGAACAGGTGTATAATTACTTTCCATGTTTTGGTTCAAATGAGGGCATGTATGTATGAATCTACAGGAAAAAGCAAACAACTTTGGGATCCATGAAAATAAAAAGGAGTGGAGATAGAGACTTACAAGATTGATGATTCAAAACCGCAAAGATTGATAAATAGGATTGAAAATCTTCATCGTATTTGACGTTTTTGGAATGAGAGATTACTAGATCTCAGGGAGGGTCAAGCATGGTGATCGTATCATGTCCAATGAGTCAAAAACATGGGGGATTTTCAGGAGTTTTACGCTGCAATTAATTGGATTGATTTGGATGGTAGACATTTTGACTGGCATATAACTAATTTGCCTATTTGGGTCTAAATTCGGGTACTTCCCTTTCCGACTCAACTATTACTTTTCATACCCGACCCAACATATTTTAATCATAGAATACTAGTTTATTACCCGCGTATTACGTAGATATTTTTAATATATAAAATATAATAAATTAAAAGGTAAATGTATAAATATTATTATTATTAAACAAATTTGTATATAAGAATGATATTATTATTTATTATGACTTATTAATTTTATATATTTATAAATATATATGAATAGAATTATTTTCTTCTATTTTTTTAAAAAATTATATTATATTATATTATAATTAATAAGTTAGTAGACTATTAGAATTTATTTGATTTGAATTTAAAAGTAGATTATATTAGATTTGGACAGATATTTTTAAAACCTATAAATGCCACGTGTCGATTCATGGTGATGGCTTCACCAGAATTGAGTATAGTTACTCTTTTAATATTATAGATGTTTGTAGTTTATAAGTGGAGTTCATTTTGATTGAAAATAATAAACAATTCATTCTCGTCGCATGTTTGGTTGTCAATTTCTATGGAATCACAATATTTTTCGAAAAACTTTTTAGATATAAGAAATGCGTTTTTCATGAATGATGATCAATGAATGAAAATTTCATTCTCATGAAATGTCTTTTCTATTCACTCATACATATTATTCTACCACCAATTTATTCATCCATCAAATTTACCACATTCTTTCACACCTTTATATTACACTCACCCACCCTGTCTTATCATACCCTAGCCTACCCATACCAACCTCATATTAACCACCACATCAGATGTAATTTTGCATATGTGGTAAACATTAATGTTTAGGTTTATTATTTTAATGCATTTCTTTTATTAAATTATAAAGAAAAAAATTTGTATTATGAAGAAAAAGAAACATGATAGTTTTTAAATATATTTATGATTAAAAAATTATTAATAATGGTATTTTGATCATTTATCATAATCATATCCAAATTCATTTGAAAGATCTGCAAATCAAACAGAAAACAACAATGAATTAAATCGGAATTTCATTTAATTCCTATCAACCAAACAAATGACAATATTTGAATTCATAGATTCCATTCTTTCAAGAATTATATTCTTTTTACAAATTTCATTTGTTCACCAAACATTCTACAAAACGGCGTCTTATACTTGTACTTTTTATTTTTGCTTTTATATACATTGAAATTGAACAAAAATGTAGTCAAAATACCAGGATTTCATATCTTCAAGATTTTTCAAGATTATATCGATAATCGACTGCAAAATTATAATTATATATGTATATAGCTTTGCAATCTGGTAATCCACATAAAATATTGTAATGTATATATATACACTTTATGGTCATTGTTATATGAACACCACCTTTCCTTAAATTCTACTAATCATACACCTTCATTTCTCGCATGTTTTTTGTTAATGACATGAAAATATGTGATTAAATTTAACCTCTCTTACATTAAAGGAGGTTTATGATTAGCAATTTGGTAAGTATACGTATAGATAATTAGATACCCTCAAACTTCATACAAGTTAGAGAACAAATTACATCAGTACTACTCACCAGACACACATCATGAATACATGAGTAAATGTATCTCATCTTACGGTTGAAAGTTGAAATTCATGCCTAAAATATTATCAGTGTAATTTAGAACGACCAGTCTTGAGGTCATGACTTATGTCGGCGCTATCACAAACCCACTTGGCTCATAGGCCACAGTGGAGACCATGAGACGTACTGGCTAGTATTATTGTAGCTAGATATGTGTACAAGGTTTCAAATTTGCATTTTATAAACAACCTTCAGGATACCACTTTTATTTCAAGTATATATGAACTAAATTTGACTTATAGAAAAGTAATTTACGTTCTTATAAAATATATTTCGAAGTGTAACTTTGACATTTTTTATGAAAAATTATCACTAAAAAAATTATTTAAAATGTCAAAACCGTCACTAAATACAGGACATTACTTACTTTAAAATTTTCTAAAAATACATTACTTTTCTATCCGGACAAATTTAGTTTGTTACATCAACGAGGGTAGAATGGGAAGGGATTTAATTACATGTCATCATTGAATGGTTTAAACTTTCACTCTAAAAGTGCGTTGGAGGGTTGTTGAGTACGGTCTAGTGAGGGAATTGAATGACATTTAGAGTGAAGGGAGTACTCCGCTTCCCGAAATCCATCTTTCTGTACACGTCAGCGCCACATCAGCTTTTCTCTCTCCACCTTTCCCCACCTTTCTCCACATTTCTAACTAGGAAATACTCATCTTTCTTAACATTTCCATCTTTCTTAATTTTTTTAACATTTTAATTAAGAAAACAATTATTAAAACTAAAATAATTAATTTTATAAATATTTAAAAATTATTACATAAGCTAAACATTAAAAATTACTGAATTAAAATAAAAAAAATACATAACAATAAATAAAAACTAAAATTACGAATGAACATTAAAAAAAATACAAACTAACCGTCTAAATTAAAATTAAAATTACAAATGAACGAAACAACAATCACGAAACTAAATAAAAAAACACAAACATTTACGAAACTATAATAATAAACAACAATAAAAATAAAAAAATTATAAAACTAAATATATATATATATATATATATATATATATATATATATATATATATATATATATATATATATATATATATATATATATATATATATATAGATTGAGGTTCTATGGGGCACCATATGCATCGGGAACCAAATGGGAACCAAAAATGCATTAAGGGCGTTTTAGGAATGCTAATTATATTTATATTAAATAATTAAAATCTTATATCATTTAAATTAAAATAACATTAAATTTTAAAACCCCTACAATTGAAGCAGAATATGGGCAAAATCTTCTTTCCATATTCAACAATACTTTCCATGATTTGGGGTCTCACCATTGTTGATCAAGAAACGAAGCTCTCATCAATCGTTTGCGACTAAAAGATCAAGTTTTTTACCATCTCTCTCTCAACCTTCTGGACTCCACCATCTATCTCTCTCTCTCAACCTCGCCGACCTCCACCACTTCTCTCTCTCTCTCGCTCTCGTCTTGGTGGTGGTTTGAAGATGGTTCGAACAAACAAGATGTACGCACGTTGACGATGATGGTTCACGATGAACGAGGATGAACACATAGAAGACGAAGATACATTATGTTGATGAACACGTTGGAGATGAATATGATGGTTCAAACAAACAAGATAGCGAAGATGATGGTTCACGATGATGAACACGTTGAAGACAAACATGCATTACATTTATGATAATCGACGAACACGAAGATGATGAACGACGAACCAAAGATGCATCACGTTGATGATGAACGATAAAAAAACGACGAACGATGAACCAAAGATGCATCGTGTTTTTAATGAACGACGAACACGAAAACGACGAATGATGAACCAAAGATGCATCACGTTGATGTTGAACGACGAACAATGAAGATGCATCGTGTTTTTGATGAACGACGAACACGACGAACGTTGAACCAAAGATGCATCACGTTGATGATGAACGACGAACACGAAAACGACGAACAATGAAGATGCATCATGTTTGAAGATGAATCCGATGAATTGGATGAAGATGTATCGTGTTTGAAGACAAATTTGATGAATTCGATGAAGATGCATCGTGTTTGAAGACAAATTTGATGAATTGGATGAAGATGCATCGTGTTTGAAGATGCATCCGATGAATTGGATGAAGATGCATCGTGTTTGTTTAGATTTTGTAATTTAGGAAGTGTATCAATTTAATTTAATTAGCATTTTTATTTAATTATTTGATTGATTATTCAATTAATATAAAATTAGAATTTATTTGACTATGCATATTATTTTCCCCAAAATACCCTTATGCATACCAAATATGTGCATATCGTGATGCACCAATGATCATTTAATCTAACGGTTGTGGTTGGTTCTTTTTTGGTTCTCGATGCATATAGTTCCCTATAGAACCTGACCATATATATATATATATATATTGTGTGTGTATATACAGTGTGTGTTTGTGTTGAAAAAAAAAGAAAAAGAAAAGTACATATTTAATAGTGTGTGACTGTGTGTGTTTTGTGTTAGAGAAAAAAAAAAGAAAGAAAGAGGGGTGGGTGAAGAAGCGGGGTCATGCGGGGAGGGGAAGCCGGGGAGGAGTCGGAACAGCGCGGGGCCGGGCACCGGGGGTGGTGTTCCCGGCGGCTTCACGCAGACGTGGCAAGGCCGCGCCCAAGCGGCTCCGGTACTCCCATCGCCCTTACGAGTTGAATTTATTCAGCATTTGAATGTGAAAGTAACATGTAGGCAACAATTTAAAAGAGTTCGATGACCATCAAATTATTCAATGGATTTTAATTAAAAACTCATTATCTGAATATAAAACTTTCCTTAAATGGTTGTTTTTTTTAAAGTTTAATCAGACTAGCTAAAAATAATTATTTAAATATTTAATAATTAATTTAAAAATTATTATTATAAAGTTCATCAAATAACTATTATTATTAAATAATGCATTAAATAATTGTCATAAAAAGTTATCAATATTATTATTAAAATAAAAGTCATCGTTTTCTCAACAATTCTTTTGTCATTTAATCCAGTAGTATTCATTAGATAGAAAAAAATTTGATAAATACTGATAACTCTTGGATAAAGTATTAGAATGGATACATTAGATAATGAATGATTGGTTCTAAGGCCATCTATGGTGATAAATCAACAATTTTAAGTGCTTTTCTTTCGTCTTCTTGATACTAGCGTTTATATAGAGATGTAGGACGATTTGTTAGGGAGTAGGAAGCCCTCTTGACATCTCTGTCATAATGTAATGCCAATAAAAAGCAGTTCAAAAAACTTCCAAATAAAATGCACCCCAAGCCGAAAAATCACAAGTACCACTTCGTTCTTGGACATCGCACGGAAAACTATAATATAAACAAATTTTTGTTCTACATCTTCGAGCAATATATCCTCTTTTATTTCTGGCCATTGAATAAATGAAACTTTAACAAATAACTAATAGAATTTCTTTCTTTTAGTTATTACTTTGCCTCTCTCCAGATATATTAATAACAAAACGAATTTTTCCAATGTATAAACTAAAAATGTCAATGGTTTTGGCTACTATAACCTTCCGGTCAGCAGATTTTTATTTTTTTAAGCATTTCATCTCGAAATACGAAATTGTATATATTATACTAGGTATTAGAAGGTGTTTAGATTTACGTTTGAAAGAATACTGCAGCGTTTTGGAAAATAATAATCAGATAATAGCTGTAACAAAAAGTGCTGCAAAAACTTTAGTGTTTGCTTTTGCTGTTTGTTTTTATAATTATCAAATAATCAGTTTTTATAGTTTTTGGATCTGCATTTTAACTTGTAACCGAATAACCGATAATTAAAATTTGAAGATTGTATGAACCGATAACCGAACCGAATATTATAAATCGGTTTCCATCGGTTCTGGTTTCGGTTCGATTTCAATTTCGATTCGGTTTTTCGGTCATTCCACATATCCCTATTCTATATGTCTCATGCTTCACAAAAGTAAATGTAAACTTTAATTGTTATTTTCTTTATTTTAAAAAAAAAAAAAAAGACTTTTCCCAGATATGCTCCACTAAATCACGTCACAATGAATTATTGTGAAAAATTCAAAATAAAATATAATTTATAGGGTTTGTGTTTTTTAGGTATCGTACATACTAATTAGTGTCCTTTTAAATGTTGTTTTTTTAAGTTTCGTAATATGTTGAGGTATGTTTAGGTAGGTTTTATTTAAGTTCCATAAATTATTAATGCACAATAATGTAATGGAATATTTGTTTACTTCTTAATGAAATCATTAAGACCTCATTTGTTTTTAATTAAAAGCCTCTTTAAAAAGTCTAAAGTATAAAGTTCAGATCTATAATAAATTAAGATTGTTTGTTTAAATTCGGACCTCTGAATTTTCCTTTGAATTTTTAGAGGATGAGAGTTGTCTTAACTAAAATTAAGAGTCTCTTAATTTCATATGTTAAGGCCTACTCTTAATTTCAGACGTGGTTTTCAGAAATCAGACATTTAACCTCTTAAAAAACAAATAACACCTAAGAGACTCATTCAAAAGTTAAATCATCTCTTAATAATTTCATTCAACACTAAACAAACATGGCTAAGTATTATTAAGTATCATAAATTTTAATTAATGTACTTTTAGGTCCATTAATTTTTAAATGAATGTATTTTAATTTGCTATATTTATATAATGTAGTTCTAGGCACATTATTTTTATGTCATTTATATTTTAAAATTTTTAAGTAATTTATTATTTGACATATATGTGAAATTAATTATTTATACAATGATTCAAATAAAAGAGTTGCATTTTTTTAAAAAGTATTTATTATAAAAAGTTTGTATAAAACTGATTTGATAAAATATATGTTATTCTGGAAATTTTAACGTATCATTTCATTAAACATTGTACAAATGTTTGATGATTGAGTGTTTAATGACAAGTTTAATGATAATGAAATACTAACATGACAATTCATTAAACTTTGTAAGACTGAATGAATAGTAGAGTTTATTGAACAGATAGTGTAATGTTGATGTGATAATTAGGACTGTTCAAAAATATTTGAATCCGAGCATCCAATTTGAAATTTAGATGATCCAAATTTCAGATGCAGATTCAGTTAGTAATTTTTCAGATAGTTGGATTATTCGATATCAAAAAATATGCATTATATATTATTCAGGTTATAGCACATTTTGCAAAACAATTTCGTGCAACGAAAACTTACAACCAATATAAATCGTTGTCGGATCCGTCTAACGATCATTATACATGATAAACATGAAAGAGACTATATCTTACTGTAAGTATATAAATAGTGCTAAAAAAGAATGCCTTTGGAACTCCCGATGATATCGTTGGTGAACTCGATGCTAGATATCGACTGGTGCGACTCTCGAATCTTGACCGAAAGACAAAAACGAACACCCAACTGATGAGAGGCTGGGAAGGACGAATATTTTCTGCTCTCTCTTGATTGAATTCGACCATCATATATAGGGGAGGGGAAAGTTTGATTAGGTTTAAACTCATTTAAACCTTTGATTTTTATTAGTTTTGATCTCATCCTGTTATCTTTTAATTGATTCTATTCATTCAATGATGCATCTTTGACTTGGTATTTGAAATCTTCGGATTGTATTTGAATTGGTATTTAAAAAGTTTTTTGTCTAATTTTCAGATATGTGAAATCTATATAATAAAGGAGAACACATAAATAACACATGTCATCTCCACATTTTATTTGAAAAGATAAATACAAATATAAAATAAAAAAACGAAATACAAATATAAATATAAAATAAATGATAAATACAATTTATTATTTTAAAACCTATAAATCATCAACTCTATCTAACATTTATCATTATTCAATATTTTATTACATTTGATAAGATAAATACAAATATAAAATAAAAAAATTAAATACCAATACAAATACAAATATATATAAGTATGAAGATAAATACAAATATAAAATAAAATATAAATACAATGTAACACCCTCGAACTAAACCACAATGCCACGTAAATAACACATCATCCGTGACATAATATAATAATCCATACACTATTCCCAAGATACATACACGAAGACCCGATTATTTTAAAACATTAATTATACAATAACAGTCACGGAAATCTCTGAAAGTAACACAACCTATCCGAAGTATATAAACAGTCCACAAAATATATAACTACCTCCACAAAAGGTAGCTAACTCCTCGATCAAATATAATGTAAACCTACTTTGGTGCAGCAGGCCTACTAGCAGTCCGGTCACCTGGGATACACACAACAACATACACAGGTCAGCTAAAGCTGGTGAGAATGCAAGGGTTAGTGTACGATTATAAAGCTCAATAAATAAATAACTCGAGAATAAAACGTTCAGCGTTCTCTACTGAACAAGTATATGAGATCCCACAAGATAGCTCAATAGGTACTCAACTCGTGTGGATAAATCCACGTACCCAAACCCCTAGACCGCACAAAGCAGTCATCAGGAACTCAAAAGGGAATTGGGAGCGACCTAACCCCTGCTCAGCCGTACGGTTTAGTATCTCAACAGCTCAAGTGTCGCAAATCTCATATTAAAATAAAGTTCACAATAGCTCGGTAATACAAGCATGATAATATCTCAATAAAAACTCGTAAGAAAACTCATGATATCTCATAAGAAAAGCTCGATAAAAGATCATGCAAGTATTAGTAAAATAATCGTACAGGTATCTCAACAAAAACATGCAAACTCACCTGCCAAGCTAGCTACACTAAGTCTCGGTTCCCTGCCCTTTCCCTACCCTTTCAACGCGAGACCCTGAAAACATAATAACACAATCTCAATATCACAATCCTAACCCAACAACTCTATACACAATTCCCGACAACTCACGAGACCCCAAAGACTCGAACACAAGACTCACAAAACCCGAAAACCCGACCCGAACCCTCAGCCGCATCGCGACCGCACTGACCATCGCGGTCGCGGTCGCGCTCAGGCTAACCGCCTGCGATCAACTCAAGAACATCGCGGCCCGCGATCACGGGATCGTGGCCGTGCTCACGGACGAACAGCAGCAGGTTGCTCTGTTTCTGCACAGCCAGGGGAATTCTCCCCCAATTCGAATTCGGCTCGATTTTAATCGCAATTACCAGCTCGAATTTACTCAGAAACATAACTAAACTCAAATCAATTACTTATTCACAATCAACAACAGTTAATCCATGAATTTGAAGCTTAACACTCACCTTGAGTTTTGGTAGCAAAAATGGAGGAAGAAGAAGATGATCAAGAACTCAATCACAAGCTGGAGCTCTTAAATTCTTGCTGCTGTCTCTGGAAATCACAATCACACACCTCTCACAACTCAGCTCTGATTTTGGAATGAATTAGAAAAAGAAAGAAGCAAGCTATATATACGTTTGAGTTTAACTCGGTCCGATACCCCAAAAATCCGATCCCGATACCCAAAATACAAATTTATATCCCTGGATCCCAAATTAAATAATTAATCCAATAAAATAATTCCACGTACCTATCTCAAAATCGGGATGTTACATACAATTTATTATTTTTAAATCTATAAATATTAGTAAATTATTAACTCTATCTAACATTTATTATTATTCAAAATTTATTACATTTCTCATTATATAACATTTTTAGTTATTATTATTAATATAATACAAATACATCCTAATTACACATTATATATACGTATCTATATATGTCTAATTAAAAAAATATTACGGTGTTTAGAATTTATTAAAATAAATGTTTTACAAACAATATTGAATAAGTAAATGTAAGCATAATACAATCTTATTAAAATCATATTTTTGTAAAACTGAAACTTTAAATTATATTGATTGAATACATATAAATTTAGAAATAAAATATTTTAAAAATCCTTAAAAAAGCAACTATTAAATATATGACAAATAACAATACTATTATTGTATTTTTTTAATAATATTTAATATTTATATGTTTTATTTGTATGTTTACATAAAATTTAAATAACCAATTATATATTAAAATTTATCCACGTATTACGTGAGTTCATAAACTAGTTTTATATATGATGATATGAGTTTGGATATCATTTTCTATTATTTAAAATTTCAAAGTATTTAAAATTTGGATATCCGAAAATGATCGGGGTTAGTGACAATCCATTGAAGGTTATATGATTGAATGGGTTGAGGATGGATCGCGGCGTGGGGCGCCAACATCAGCTCAGCCAAGAGACGCCGAGTGTAGCCGATTGATTATTGTGGGAGTGGAAGAGAGAGAAAAGCAAGCATGTAGGGGGAAGGGGTATTAAATAAAGAAAACATGAAGACAAAAACCTCATTCTCAGAAAACGGTCCCATCATTCGATATATCGTATCATGACATATTCCCTCACGAGAATTTCATTGTAATAAATCGCGACTAGCAACCAACCTTATTGTAGTTGATGTGATTGATTGGCTACCCACCCACACTTTTTTTATATTATTTACGTATGTACTGACTATTATTTTTTATTCATTATTATTATTTTTATCATTATGGGAAAAAGTTGCATTCATGTAAAAGAGTAAGTTGTTGTTTTTTAATTTGGGTGAATATTTAAAAAAAAACTCATTAATTTTTTTTTCAACTTAGTCTTTTATTTTTTTTTTTTTCATTTGTTAAGTCGTTAACTATTTTATAATAATAATAATAATAGTACTAAAAAAGAACTATAATAAAAGTAATTTCTCTTAGGACTGCGGTGTACGTTTTTAAAATGATAAATTTAGAATTTTAAAAAAAAAAATGATCTAAGTCAATGCAAATTAGGGGCCGTGAATGTACCATAGTTTCAAACTAACGATTAGTGGTGTAATAAAAAAGTATATTCGGACAAACTGCAACGTTTATCAATGATTAGGGACCATTGTTGTAATTAAGTTTATTATATTTGGGTTAATATTAAAAAAAACTCGTTAAACTTTTTCATTTTTACGGTTAAGTCCCTAAACTTTTATTCTTATTTTTTAAGTCCATAAATTTTTTTTTGTCTTATTTAAAAGTGTATAGTTTAGAAATTTATACAATTGAAAATTTTTATATACTTGTTTGAGAAAATGAGAAAATTAATTGAGTTTTTTTAATATTAACGCGTTATTTTTTATACAACTAAAAGTTTCTGTATTTTCTAAATACTGTATTTAATATTTATTAAATAATATATCAACTATTATTTTAAATAAATCAAGTACTATTTTATATTATTTGATTAATTACCTTATAAATAAAAGAAGAAGAAAACCAATAAAGATAGTATCCATCAATGCCTCCTAGTCAGCTAGTCCCTCTAGCACTACCTTTTTTCTTTCTCTCTTTATTTGTACTTTATTTTTTTATTTTTTTTATTTGTAATTTTCGTTTTAATAAAGAACGATAAATTTTTGTTTGTGTAATTTTAATTTAGAATAAATTTAAATATTTGTTACTTCATAATTTTTTTGGGCATTGCTATATGCATATCTCTTTTTTCTTAATTTTTACTAATTACACATTCCTTTACTCGCATGATTTTTGTTAATGACGTGAGACTCAATGATTAAAAGTTAATTTTCTCTCACATTAAGAAGAGGGTATATGATTAGCAAATGAGGGGGCGTGTGTATAGAATTGCCCTTATGCACACCTCTCTTTTCTTAATTTTTACTAATCACATACCTCCTTACTCATATGATTTTTGTTAATGACGTGAGACTCAATGATTAAAAGTTAATATTCTTTTACATTAAGAAGAGGATGGTAATATTAAACCTATGGTAGTAAATAAGAACTATATATTATTAAAGTTATTAGGTAGATGTGTTAATTAATGTGTTTTTATAAGACTTCGATTGTATGGTTAATTTTTTTTTTTGTTGAAAAGTATACTCAAGCAACACAAGAATCCACATACATGCGTATAATTGAATTTTGATTTAAAAAAAAGCATTGCCTCAAATTCATAGAGAATTAAAAGTTACGTAGTCTCTGCTCTTTACAGTTATATAAGAAATCTAGTGTTTTGGTTTTAAAATGTTTCAATTAAATATACTTTAATTATTTGATTTTGTTTCTAAAGTGTAAGAATGGATGAATTGGATCTTTGAAGAGTGTTCTTTTTTAGAAAAAAAAAACTTACATAGTGATTTTTTTTTTTTGGGGCACAAGACCAGTGGTTTTTATTCGGTTTTGAAGTTTCCAGACATATTCATATATTTAAGTTTCTTTATACTTTTTTATTGGGTGGTCCGATAATCTTTGATACCTTTTTTGCAATACATAATTTCAGTTTTTTTTGTTGAGATTATGAAAAAGTGTAAAAGTTCATATATATTCTTAAAAACTACTCAATATATTACGTTAAAGGATATTTTAGGTTTATATATAATTAACAACAAAATATATATTTTACATCATTTTATCAAAATTCTAAGGATTTATTATGATTTACATTTTTTCCCTCAATGTTTCTTTTTTTCATAAAAGTCCATATATTAATCATATCTTTTTAGTTTAGTGAAATTTGGATATTAAAACCCGTTTATAACTAGTAAACCAGATTTTAATGTCCAGATTTCACTAAACCAAAGAGAAAAAAATTAACTTGAAGACTTTTATGGAAAAAAAAATAACATGAATGACGAAAACACAAAAAAAAACGTGTTGGTTTTTTCATAATAAACTCGGACTATGTTTAATATAAAAATTAATATGTTATATTTAATACTAAATACCATTTAATTAACTATTGATTTTACCTTAGTAATATTTTTCTTTCATATTGGGGACATCTTATAATTACTACATTAATTATAAACATTGTAGATGTTTAAAATTTTAATCACTTTAATTTTGATACCATCAAATCATGACCGTAGATCCATATGTTACATTAAATTATAAATCAATCAACAATCGTAACCATCCGTCACAATAAAACTTTTATAAATATAAAGATATTTGGATTAGTTATTATCATACTGAAATATATAATACAATTGGTTCGAAAATTAATACATTTTATATGTGTGTGTGTGTTCAGTGTTGTGGATTTTTTATAGTGGTCCAAAGGTGCGTATAATAATAACGGCTAAGTTTAAAGATGGGCAGATGGGTACTATCCATAAAAACATGTTCTTTGTCTTTGCATTTTCATCTTTTATTACTTTTTTTTTTTTTTTTTGGAAAAAGAAAAAACATGTCCTTTTTATAGATATTTGGAATTAAAAGATAAAGCATAGCAGTATTATTTAATATTTTGCATGTTACGAATAAATAATTATTATTCAATAAATAAATTGAGTCAACTACGCCTGCTCATGGTCAATTGGTCATGGATAGTACGTCGACCAGTGACCACTTTTCTTCTATCATCTATATACATACTTTATTCATGTTGAGGCGTCGATGTATTCATGTTTGTTTCCTTCCATATATACTTATAAAACTGTCATAATTTGGTTATTATTTACTGATACTTTTATCGTCAAATTATATTGCTAGTCACCTTTTTATATACTTTTACTGATACTTTAAATATAAATGAGTAGTATTATATATCATTTTAAAAAAAAAATGTTTTATGTTTTAAGTGATTTAATTTTAGATTTTTTTTTTATTAAGTATAAGATTAGAACCATTCCAAGAATCCTAGTTAATTTAGAAAATTCTTATTGACCTTTACAAATGGTATCTAAATTTTTTTATTATTTTTTTAGTTTTTGGGAGAGAGGATTGCATCATTTTATTTGAACAAATATGGTATCATGCAACATATAAATCATTATAGACATGGGTATTTGATGATTAAATTGAAGTGTGTGTAAAAATAGGGAAGTTTTTAGAATATTAAAAGTATATTTTTTATAAATTTGATTTGGTCTAAAAGGTCGTCTTGATGTGATGTTTGAGTGTTATGTCTCATCAATGGTGCTCTTGTTGATGATGACTTGAGTATTGTCCTTTTAGTTTGAGATGGATAGAAGCTTTTATAGCCATGGAGGATTGATTTCTTTTCATGTTTTCTTAAATACTTGCTTCCTTATTAAAAAAAAATTGATTCATGGTGTCATTAGTGAATCCTCAGATGATTTTCAAATTAGGTTGAACTATAGACACCTCAATCTCGACTTCCAAATAAACTATCTTTACAAGATTTGATAATTTGAGACCATATAAACAGACGGGTCCAACTATTTGAAATAGGGTATGCACCTTGCAACGTTTATAATGAAAATGAGAGAAAAAAATTAGAATCTTCCAAAGATTGCATTATAATAAGGCAACAAAATATAGAACCATTCAATTAAATATCAAAAGGAATGTTTTTAATAGAAAATAACAATATAGATTTTTAATGAGACTAGTAACTTTTTAGTTATAATTTTAAAAACAATTTAACATCGTGGTGATATATCAATTATGATGATAATCAATATGAGTGTTGAAAGTATAATGATTTGGTTGTATGAACGATACGATTTAGAGAATGCTTGGTTGAAATTAAGGAATAAAATTGAGAATAGGAATGAAAGCATGGAGGAATGGAAATGGAGAGGAATCAAGAAGAAAATTTCATCCCCCTCCCCTCCTCCCCTAAATTTTTTTTTTTTTTTTTAGGATAATGGTTTATCAACCATAATTGTCATTCCTTACCTTATAATACATCCAACTAAGCATCTCCTTATTATTCATATTACTAGATATGTAAAACACGAAAACGAAACATGTAGGGTTTGGGCTGCAATGGGCTGGTCATCTAAGTTTGGTGGGCTTTTTATGCTGGGCTGCTGAGCCTATGGCAAAAATAAACTTCCGGTCCAAATTTTTACTTCAGACATCAACCCTTCCTCTCTTCTCTTTTTGTAGTATATCCCATCAACACACACACACACAGAATGCCTTAAAAAGTATATTCTTGATGATTTTTTATATAAAAACTCTATTAATAATTAAATTTCCATCGTGACATGTATTTTACAAGAAATTCTAGCAACGTGATAACGTCATAAGATTTAGAATGGACCGTCTATTTAAAATTACACGAGGTGTCACATCATGCAAAATACATGTCTCAGTCTAACAAATGAACCTGTTTGGTAACATAAAATGGAATGAAATTTAATAACTTATAACTTATTTTAATCAATTATGATTACACATGACATTGAAAATGAAGAAAATACTATAACACACCATTTTATTTCCGTCTTTATTTATTCTCTTTCCAAAAATATCAAACGCCCTCTAAACTCATAAAAACTTTTAAGAGTGACTTGCAAAACACAATACCTCATTCAAACGTGTTTGCTAAATACTACTACAAAGTAACTGTTTCCATTTTATAAAAACACAATAATCAATAATCAGATATTTCGGTTCAAAATTGGCTATTTTTCAGCCTTTCAAATTATTTTTCTTTTGGACTGGAGTTAGGTTTCAGATTATTATGAACCACTGACAAAGGGGAAAAAAAACAAAAAATAAAAATAAAAAAAAGTCGGAATTTAAAAAAACCCAAATTCACCTCCCCCACATGCTTCCATATAATTTATTAGGTTGCATGTAATTTCCTTATCAAACCCACTTATTCGCATTATCTCGTTTCACGATATATATACACGAAAAATATCAAGGAAATTAGGAATACCGCATTGCGTGCAAAGTTTACCGTTCGACGCTTTGCTTTTAACTCCGTTAATTATATGCTTTTTATATATAGGTTCAGTTTCACATGTAGGCATGGCAAAAAAAAAACTCTTACCCGACGGGGAACCCGTAACTCGACCCCGTTTCGACCGGAGATGAGGACGGAGACGGGGAATCCCCGATTGAAAATAGTGGAGATGGGGCGGGGATGTGAGACAATTTAATCCCCGACCCCGATTATGTTTTATGTTTTAATATAGATTATTATATATATTTAAATTTACAATGTAAATTATTCATTACATTTTATATAATATATTAAATATTGTTGTATATGACTTTTCTCTAATTTAAAATACTATTGTTTTTTTCATTTTAGTGGTTTTATAAATCTTTTACAAACATTTTTTTGTTTTAGTTTCATTATATATTATAAATTATATATGTAGATTACTCAAATATGTTTAAATTGATTTATTTTAAAGTTTATTTACATAAAATTATTAACTAAATTACTATTTATTGTTTAAACTTAATAATATTTTAGGAACTTGAAAAACACGATTCCCCGACGGGGATGAAGCCGGGGATGGGGGAGAGGATTAAGAAGTGGGGATGGGGATGGAACTGAGATCTCCGCCCCATTATCATGCCTATTCACATGATAACCCCTCTGTTTCATAAGAACGTGAGAACTATTTTAAAATTTATGCATTTAATGTATGCATTTCATTTAACATTTATACATCTCATGCTAAATTTTATCCATTTTATATACAAATTGTGCATTGGATGTTCATATTTGTCCATTTTGTTTATAGTTTAATGAATATAAATTTGAACCATAACTTTAGTGTTAAATTATAATATTTATGATAACAATATACACACAGAAACATCATTTTAGAAGTTTAAAAAATCTAAAAAAATAAATAAGAAATTTGGGTCATTATTAATATAATTATTTTGAAAGTCATTTACTGTTCAATAAACAGTGTAGCGTGCAGGCAGACAGATCTAGGAGACAGGTAAGGCAACTGACTTATTTTATTACTTTCTATTGTTTAGTTGGCTGATCGATCATACTTTTTACATTTATAAACTTAGATCGAAAGTAGAGAGTGATCATCGGGTGAGAATCAAGATTGGTAGCTAATATTTTTTAAATAATATATAAAGGATTTGTTTTTTCTTTTATAACTTTTAATATATTTAGAATTATAAATGATCGTAATGTTTCTATAAACATGTACATACACACACACCTATATATACACCATATTATTACCGTGTAAAATCAAGAACAATTCTTTATGATATCAAAAGTGTTATACAATAGTCGACATATATTTTTTTTCCTAAAGTTATAATGTTCAACATATTTTGTTTTATAAATATTTGAATATAATTATATTATTTTTCTTATATAACCCTTAATATACATATTTATAAAATACGAATACCTTTTATGATCACATTATTTTATCTCTCTTCTTTATATATCGAGACCATCACCTTCTCTTTCGTGCGAATAAGCAATGCTTTCACCTCTCTGTCTCAAAAAAAAACTCATTCTTAAGGATGAAGAATCCTTGATTTAAACAATGGAGTTTGGGGATACATTAATCCTCAACTCCGGTTATATTTTATGTTCTAATATACATTATATATTATATATTTAACTTTACAATATAAATTATTCAATTCATTTTATATAATATATTAAATGACTTTCTTATAGTATACTATTATTTTATTCTTTTATATTAAATATCGATGCAGTTATTATATTTGTTTTATTATAAATTTTATACATACATACATGTACAAAACTCAAAGTTTGAATTGGATTGTTTTAAAGTTTATTTAAATATTGTTTTTCTATTAGAATACTATCAATTATTAAACAAATAAACTATATTTTTTTAACTTATGAAAAAATGTGGTAGAACTAACGCTAAAGCAAACAATCACTTATTAATGTAATAAGCTAATAATCATGTTTACAACGCAAAACCAAACGCCCTAATCACCGAGACTAACTCTGAAAAAAGCAATAATTATTCGCTATAAATCATATTTTACATTAGAAACCTTTAGTGTTCATTGTTCGTGAAGATGAAGACAAACAACAGAGGTTCGTTTTTTCTGTATTATCATATTCAACATCATAAACCTTATTTAATCGATAGTAAGTTTTAGAAAGTGATGGATACACACGATTTGTTAATTGGATCAACAGGTATATATATTTGGAAAAAAAAAAAGCAGAATAATGAGTATTTTCAATAATTAAAATGAAAATGATGAACAGAAAAGAAAAAAAAAAACTGGTCTGACAGTAAGGTGTCCAAAATGATGAATTTGAAAGGTTTTTAACTACTAGAAAAACGTTACATACATATACTAATCAATCAGAGAGATGTTTCCATTCAGTATTTTTAATTTTAATAACTATTGGAAAAAACGTTCAGTTTGTATATTATATAGTTGAAAACAAAGGTTAACTAGGGAAATTAAAGCAACCTAATACATCATGGGATTTATTTCCGGGGACTAGTATCTTCAGGCGGTGTCGCTTTGCCACGTGGATGCGTGTCGGAGGGTTGGCCGACTCCGGTGGTGACTTTGGCAACATCCAGTGCAGTAGCTTCGGGCTTTTTAGACGCATACAAAACGGAGTACCCAATGCCGGCAGCCATAACGAAACCGACGACGGTCATAGTGGTGAGGCTGAACGGCAAGCTCCGGCGCTGGTGAAGAACGGCACCTGGGTTGTGGCCAGGTGGTCTCTTGGATGATTCCACGCCTGCCTTCTTCACTTCCTCCGGACTCATTTTGTGCGTATCCGCCATTTTTCTCCACTCCTCTTCTCCTCCGCCTCCCATCTCACTTCCACTTCCACTTCCACTTTCACTTCCATCGCCGGACAACTTTTCCACGCAAGTTTAAAATGTTGCACGGGAATCTGCCACGTGTTGTTTAGCTGGTTTAACCTTTCATGACACGCCGACACATTGCCCTCTTTTAAGCCACGTGTCTTATTCTAATGAATTATTTATTTAGACCTTAAAGTTAATTAGAACCTAAGAATATATATATACACTTAATTGATTAATCCTGTACGTTACATGTGTTAATTTTAAAATAAATATTTATAAATGTGTATAATAATAATAATAATAATAGAGTTTCTTTAATTTTAGTTAATTAGTTATTAAATTAATCATATTAAATTTGAATAGATTTGATTTTCTTTGAGATTTAATATAAATTTAGTAAATAAACTGGCAAAAGATGTGACAATTAAAATTTGGTTAGATTTGATTTGTTTTGTAATGTTAATTAAAACATGATTATGAAAAATATTTCAAAAAGATTATTTTTAAAAATAGTATATTCTAATGTCTTGTATAATAAGTAGTATTCACTTGAACTTGTATGTGTATGTACGTACATACGTGTGTGTGTAAAAGATCAAATGAGAAACTAAATTATTTTTGCAAAATGTGAGAAATGCCATAATTCATTTTATTATATATTGGTTCACTTTTTTTTAAATATATAAATAATGAATTAGAAATTTCGGATTAAATAAATCAACAATTCATTTATTTTTACTTTGATTTATTAGTTTTGAATTTATAAATAATGAATCACGAATTCAAAAATAAGTGAATCAATATACAAAATTAGTGAATCAATATATAAAATTAGTGAATCATAGTGTTTTTCACATTTCTCATAATATATATAGCTTCTCATGATAATTTAAGCACGCACAGACACATGATATATATATATGTGTGTGTGTGTGTGTTCAAGTGAGTACCACTTATTATACAACACACTAGAATATACCATTATTAAATATACTTTTTTGAATTTTTTATAAACATTTTTAATTAACATTACAAAGATAATATATAAATTTCACGCACATTCACTCATTCTAAGTGTATGAAATCATGCATCACTAGAAGATGTACGTACGCATATATGCAAAAATTATGTAATGGTATATTCACGTCATTTTTAAGGAGTTTGCACATGTGATGTATATGAAATTTGCATATCATCTTTATAATGTTAATTTAAATATGTTAAAAATAATAATTTTAAAATGATTTTTTTAAATTTCGTATCTTTTGGAGGGCTGCATAATAGTGGTGTCTTAGAATAATTAGTGGATGTATGAGATTACTAACTTCACCAATTTATTTTTTGAAGTTTTATATTCATCAATGATGAATTAAGGGGTGTTAAGCTTAACCTTGAAACATCACTTGTTAACAATGAAAATGGACCTAGAAATCATATCACAAATTTATTCAAGGCCTAAGAGGCCTTCTTCTTTTTTTTTTTTTTTTTTTTTTTTTTTTTTTTTTTTTTGTCATTCTAAGGTTTTTGGAAAAAAAATATTGTTTTCTTGAATAAATATGAGGAATAAAGGAATTAAGATTAAACTAAAAAGTAGAAAAAAAAAAGAGTTTGAGGGTTTCAACGGAAGAAAGTTGACCGGCAATGTAGTCGGTCAGCGCCGGCGTAAAATCTGGTCAGCACAGAAGGCCAAAGGTTAGTGCCAGCGTAAAATCTTTTTAACGTGTTTTTTGTTGTTTTAAGTTTAAAAAGTAATATATATTATCGTTTGTGACACAATTACTTTTTTATATGTTAATAGGTGTATAAATTTGTACTTTATATATTTGAATTCATTTTATCATTTAAAGTTTAACTAAAAAGTTGGATTTTCGGATTATCCAATATCCAATTTTTGGATAATCAGAAATTCCGAATATTCAAATAGTAAATTCTTGTATCCGATTTTCAGATTATTCAAAATTTGAATATCCCAAAGTTATAGATGATTCGGAAATGAAAACATACATGCATAGGGTTGAGATAATTGAAAAACTTAAATTTGGTATAAAATTGTAGACACAATATTTGATATTGAATATTCATATTTATAACATTGATCGAATTCAATGTTAAATATATATAATTTAGTAGATTCAATATAAAATATTCAACGTCGAATATTCAATTGTGCATATTCAATGATGAATATTCAAAAAAATTAAAAATATGTAATATTAAGATGATAAAATTTTTGTTTTCATGACATAATTTTTTTTGTTTTAAAAATTAATAATTATTATGTTATGTTATATATGTATGTATGTATATTAATATATTTGTATGTAAAGATGACTTATATTACAACTCCAGAAACATTGCATGATAGTAGTTCCAGGAAGAAGCTACCTCTCAAACTAACAAAATAAACTATCTCCGCCATGGAACTCAATTTTATGGTTGAAAATTCTACTACAAAGGCTTCTAGCCTAGCGATATGAGGTGTTCAAGGTGATCTCAAGGTTGGGGGTTCAAGTCTTGTTGTGAACAAATGTATAGAATTAAGAGTATAATTCAAGGGCAGCCCTAGCTTGATCAACCAAGGCAGTGGCCCAGGGCCAAGTCCAACATAGGGGACCAAAAATATATATTTGTTGTAACCTAAACCAAGGTCTGGTAACAACAATACTTGATCGATCATCCAATGCGGGAGTCAGGAGAGGCAACTGGTTAGCGTGGATGTATGCGCTTGTCACTCTTGCATGCCTCCTTGGACGCTTTACAATGTCATGCCAAGTCAAGATTCAAGATTCAATCAAGGTGCGACCCTTCGATTCACTAGAAATCAACAGTGACTCATGAGTGTCGGTCTCGTCTACTTACAGGCACCGACACACACACCACTGCATCAACGATTCCATCCAAGTCTGGACATCCTCTTCTTTGTCTTCGATTCCCTTCCTCATTGATACAAGAAAGTCACTGACGGAATGGGTATCTAGGTATATCGTTGTCGATCGAGGTTGAGTTATCTTTCACTGTTTACGATGCTAATTTTCAGCAAGGTATGATTTGTTTCACGAAGTGGGTTTCTTACCATATATCTTACCAATTTATTCACTTCATTGTTTGATAATTTCCTTTGATTTGTCGATCTTCATTTTGATTAAATGATTCACTGTATTTTTAGCCTTTTTTGTTAATTGTTGTCAAAGGTTCAGATGGCACAATAAGCAATTGTTTATCAAGAGTTTTTCGGTCCAAAATTAATAATCTAATTCAAGTTCAATTAAAGGTGTTTTCATTTATTTTAATTAACACTTTTATGGCTCTTTACTTATTTTGCTAATTGAGTATTGTTAAGTACTTCTTGACAACTTATTTGATTTATTAAATTAAATGCAATCTTTATTAGATAAAATATCATTTATCTAAAAGTCAAAAAAGAAAAAATTGAAAATTTTATATAATTTTAAAAAGGGCTATGTATATATGTTTAAAGGCCATTCTTTTCGTTTTTCGCCACCAGTCCCAAAAATATAGGAACGACCTTGGTATGATTTAAAAAGAAATGTGTATGTTCCACCACCCATTAATTTTATGTCACACTAGTTTGGATTCTTCACAAGCAAGAATAGAAATAAATAATTAGCCGATTCCTATTCATTGTCACAAAGGAACACTTCGAAGCGCCCAGATCAACAACTATGTTTTGTAAGTTGTTCATTGTAGGAAACTTGTTTTGAAGAACCATCACACCCTTATATTAGGTTCTTGAACACCCATGAGTTCCATCCAAATGCACCCCAGCCTCTTATGAAATTGCGAAGATAAACTTGGACATAATAACTCTAATTATAAAAGAAATACATCTCTTAGTGATTTTGAGAATTTTTGTTTTCTTCGAAAATATTAAAAATAAGGGTTAGTTGCGTCAAAATGTAACATATTGTTACTGTTTTTTTAATTTGGGTACCATATTAATTTTTTTCTAATTAAGGTAACATATTATCCAAATCAAGGTAACCATATCGGAATGAAATGTAAAAATTACTAACGTGACAGTTTCTTTGTCCAGTCGGCATTTTTTTTTTTCCAGAATTGACAGTTTAACTGTTATATGATGTGCACTATTTTGTGCAATTTAAAATTGTTTTTTGATAATATCTTGCTATTTTAAGCAAATTTAAAAATAATTAAGCAATATTATAAATTAAAAAACTGATGACTGGATACAGAAACTGTCATGTCTGTAATTTTTCACTTTCAATCTGATCACTGTATTTGATTGACCTGATTTTGGAAAGTATGTTACCTCGAATAGAATTTTTTTAATATGTTACCCAAATTAAAAGAGCACTTACAATATATTATCTTTTGAAATTACTTATAAATAGTAATAATTGGATGGTGGTGGAGGGGCCCGCCAGGGTGAGGATGCATTGTATGACTATGATGGACCACATTGACAATTGCTAGTTAACCATAAGTCCATAACTCATGTATAGAATAACGGGTTGAATGAGACGATAATTTGATAAAATATCGTCTCGTGAATGAAGGAAAGAATAGGAGAGGTTTGAGTGATGATGCTGTCCTTGTCGATTGCTGACTTGGCAATGTAATAAGGTTCTCCTTTCTTTTCATGTTTGTTGTTTGCCCAATTGCCCTGCCCTCCTCAAATAAACTTATAAAAGTCTCCATAGTAATATTTTATTTTATGAACATAATTAATTAGGAATATATATAACGTTATCATAATTTTTTTTTTAAAATTTAGGTAACATATTTTTATTATTTCTTTCAAAAATATGCTAATAAAACACATCAATCAAGATAATTTGTCTAATAATCATGTAACCAATAATCTTTAAAAGTTGTCATGTCAGTTTGAATAGTTATGGTAGGTTAAAAAAATTTATTGTTCAGACAAAAAAAAACTGTTATTTTAGTCCAATTTATCTTATTATTCTAGTATTATTATCTAGATTGTTGTGTTTTCAATAGAATACATAGATAGCCGAAAGTAGAGACGTCGTTGTGGATGGGAGAGAAAAAGGGAAAGGGGAAAGTGTGCGGGGAAGAAGAGGATTGCCCACTTCTTTTGCGATATTACTACAAAAACTGAGTAAAAATGAATAATACTTACCGACGATGAATTTTATGAAGTTATAGAAACTTTATCATGCAAGAAGTTGGTTCTAAAAAGAATTTTTAATAACAACCTTTTATAATAGGTGTTTTTGTAATTTATTATAGGATTAATATTGAAAAAAAGACCCATAAACTTTTCTTAGTTTTGTGATTAAGTCCTTAAACTTTTTTTCTGATTGTTTAAGTCCCTAAACTATTATTGTCTTATTCAAAAAACTCACTATCTTTACATGTTTTAGCGATTAAGTCCCTAAACTTTTTGTTTTATTGGTTATGTTTTACCTACTCATCTGGTAGCCGGTTAAAAATATATGTTTTTGAATAATACATAAATAGTTTAGGGACTTAAACAATCGGGAAATAAGTTTAGGGACTTAATCGTGAAAATGATAAAAGTTTATAGGGTTTTTTCAATATTAACTCTTTCCTAAATTAACTTTTTTACACGGATTAATTTAATGGTTAAAGTTTATAGGGTTTTTAATTTTCTAGAATTTTAGATAAAAGAATTGTTCCTGACATTAATGACATTAGATAATGATGTAACGTTTGTCTTGTAGATTTAATGTTTATGTTTTCTTAACACAATTTAGTTTACTTCATGCTATTTCTTGCATGTATCAATGAAAAATAGTAAAATTTATAATATTAATTTAATATATTTTCGACCTCCTAAAATATCTAGGTATTTTAAGATTGGTCCGTTTTAATATCATTCTTTTTTATCCATTTTCATAAATTAACTTTTTTACACGGACTAATTTAATGGTTAAATTTACTGGTAAAAAACTAACCTCTCAATTTCTTTTGGAGTTTTGGTGAATAAACCGTATGAAAAAACTATAATTATCATTAGGGAAATCATGTAAAAAACCAGCGTACTTTCAGTATTTTTTGGATAAGTTATTACATTAAATATGTTTTCATAAAACTCCTTCAACTTAAAAACGTTTTCGTAAAAATTACTTCACATAAAATGTTTCCATAAAAATCATTTAACTTAACGAAATTTTATGAATAACATCTGAAAAATCTTTAAAAAATCTCATAAAACAACACAATTCGTAAAAAAATTCAAGTTGACGGACTTTTATGGAAACGTTTTTGGTACAGGGGCTTAATTGAAAAATATCAAAAGTGCGTTGGTTTTTTGTATAATTTTCGCTTATCAAAACGGGTCAAGTTTGACAGTATACAACTATTTTATTTTATGATATTTTAAGGGAAAATTTTCAAGAAATGTAACGTAAAATTTAATTTTGACGATAAAGGTAACGTAAAACTTTATAGACCAATAAATGTATCACAAAATTTAATTTTGACAAAAAATGGTATCGATGACCAAATAAGAAGATATAACAAATTAATTTATGTTTCCTTTTTTGACAAAAAAAAATTATTTCATTATCTTTTTTGGCCTAAAATTCAATTTCATACTTATTTTTGGCAAAAATACAATTTTATGTACCTTTCTTGAACTAAAAAATTTCACCTTATTTTTTTGTCAAATTTTTTATTTTATGTTACTTTTATTGGTATTTTGCCCTAATTTTTAATATAAAATGACACGTAACATTCTACATAACATCATCAATAAATAGGTCGTTATCAGCGGTCACCATAATTAAAAACTAGTATTTTACCCATTCCTTATCCAGGTTGTTCCGTTTAAAAACTTTATAAATTTGTGTAGTTCTTTACTTCTTTATAATAATATAATTTATGTTTGTATAATTTTAAAAATTTATAATTTTTTATGTAGTTTTTTTTATTGTGGATCTATGATCCAACGGCTGAGATTAATCACATTTTCTCTTCGTTGAAAATAATAGATAGTTATAGTTTCTTAATTTTATTGATTAATCAAATTTGATAATTAAAGTTTCTAAAAGTTTATTTTGATCATCGTCTATAACTTGCGTTTGTCATGGTATAAACAGCTAATGACATTTAAAAATATTTTAGAAAAATAGTCAATTAATTGTAGTAATAAAAAATTCTAAAACTAATGATTAATAATAAGTTTGATTGGCCTAATTTAATTTTTGAATTATTTATTTCAAAAAGTTTACTATGATTATTATAGAATCGTATCTTTAAAGTTAAAGATGAATTTTATTACTTATTGGTATAATTATTATTACACAATAACACAAAGCAATAAATTTAATCGTTGATTTAATTAAAATAAATACTCAATATTCAAAATAATAATCCTAAAATAGATAAATAGATAAAATGATTACTTATTATAAGTTATTTTAAAATCCTTTAAATGACATTAACTTTTTAACTGATATAATTGGTAATTAGTCAACATAATTATCAAAGTAGTGTGTTCAAATTTAATTAATTCAAAAAAAGAGTTACATTTCTAACACGACCCTACCAAAAATAGGTTACTATTTTGTAATATTTACTTTTTGTGATATAAAAGATTAATGAAATATTAAAATATTTAGTTACTTGAAACGTTATAAAATTGAATAAAAAAAATACTTTTTTAACACTTTAATAATATACTAACTTATAGTATTTAAATTAAAAAAATATTATATTTGATATTATTAAGATCAAGTTATTTAAGTAAAGGTGAAATTAACTAACCGAAAATCATAAATCGTAAAAAAAAGATAAGCATAAAAAATACACTCATCTAATCCAACTATCATATCTAACTTTTGTCTACAATGGAAGTTGAACCCCTGAACTTAAGGTCACCCTTAATATTTTATACGGTTGATATTAAAAGTTAACTTAATTTTTACGATCGAAATGATGAAATGTCTTTTTTTTTTCTTTCTTCCGTCAACAATATATTTATATAATATATAATTAATTACCTCTCAAATGAAGTTTACCATTTAAAAGGGATCCAAAAACACTATGATAAACGAAACTTAAAAATGCGTAATAGTAAAATTTATAATATAAAAATTTGTGGTTTTCGAGGGACAACATATTTTTGGAATTGGACAAAATTCTCTAGCATTGAGTTAAACGTACCTTATGAAATGCATTACGCATACATGTGTTCCTGTAATGGGCTCGGTTTTTGCTAAGGGCAAGATGAGCTATGATACAAGCCCAAATTTTTATAGGGCCTCAAAAAAGTTGATCTTTGTCTATAAATTAGTTGGCCCAACCCAAAATTTGTAGCAATCTTTATAATATCAGTGAACTTTATAAATATATAAATGACCTTTATGATTATTGTTCAAGGTCTTCAAAATATAAGGGACGGAGTAGTGAACTTTATAAATATATATAAATGATCCTTTTTATGTTTATTGCCTAGGGCTTCCAAATTCTAAATGACGTCTGTACCGTAATAAATGCTAATATATAGACAAGGTACAAATTATGATCAAGAATTGAAGTCGTCATAATATAAGATGTTATTTTCAACTATGGTATTGGTCCACACATAAAGACAACAATATAAAACTTTATATTTATTCACTCCAAGTAAAAGCATCCAATGTAGCAACTTCTGGAAATATAAATAAAACCAAACTAATGTTTCACACACATACATACATACATACATACATACATACATACATACATACATACATATATATATATATATATATATATATATATATATATATAGGGGTGAGTTCAATGGAAAACCACTATGCATCGGAAAACTGTGGAAACCTACACATACCGTCCGATTTCGTGCATTTCATGAAAAACGCGGTGACATGATCGTAAATACGGTGATGCATCACGCGAGATTTTGATGCATCACGCGGGAATTTTGATGCATCACGCGGGATTTTGATGCACCACGCGGGGAATTTGATGCATTTGTGGTGGTGCAGTGCGGTTTTCACAAGTTTTCAGGTGCATGGTGGTTTTCCATTGAACCTCCCTCTATATATATATATATATACATATATATATATATATATATATATATATATATATATATATATATATATATATATATATATATATATAGATTTGGGTTCAAATGAGTACCACTAGTTTTGCGGAGTACCGGAGGTACCTCGCTTAAAATTATTTTTTTTGAAAATTTTTTTCATAAACATGTTTAAATTAATAATATAAGACTACTTGCAAAAAATCACACATAAACACACACTATAACTATGTGAAACGTGCAAGTTCACATGAATTGCACTGTTGTGAACGTATGTTCACAGCTAAGCATGTTCACATGAATTTTTCCACGTTCACATGACTTTTAAGAGGCTACGAAGTGTGAATGCGTGTATTTCTTTTACAAATATGCTTATATTATTTGTATCTAAATGAATATGAAAAAATTTTAAAAAAAAAACTTTTTTTCGGAGCATGTTCACATCTTAAACCCATGTGTTCACAGGTACTCACGGTACTCTGCATTTTTTAGGTACTCACACGAACCATATTCTATATATATATATATATATATATATATATATATATATATATATATATATATATATATATATATATATATAAAACCAAACTGTGAATATATTGTTTTCTTTTAAGAGAGATGAAGTGAAGTAGTTAATTAGTTCATTTGATATAAAGTTTCAAAGTTAAATGATTATTATGTGCTTGCTTTCATTATCATGATTTAGAAAGTAAGAAAAAGAAAAGCATATGCTTCATACATATAATTGAAAGTAACATGCAACATAAAGAAAGAGAAAGGTCTCTCTTGCATTAATTCATATGTCTCTCCTGGAAGAGTCTATCATTTAATATTTTATATATATATATATATAGATAGAGAGAGAGGTTCCATTGAGAACTTTTGTGCATCGAGACATAAAAGAACCTCCACTGGCCCTTGGATGAAAAGAATGCGTGAGTTAGATCAAATGGCAAAAGGGTAATTAAATAAAAAGTTTTATGCATCAAGTGCACATAATGAAATTCGCGGAGGGGTAAAACAGGAATTATGCAATCCTTATTTAATTATTACACTTCCAAAATTAACAAAAGTAATACAAATTCAAAATACATGCATATCGTTTTTTTCTTCATGCATATTGTTCATCTCTTCCAAAAAATAAATCATGCATATCGTTCATCTCTTCCAAAATCAAAATACAAACATAAATCGTTCATAAAACATAAATCATGCATATCGTTCATCTCTTCCAAAATCAAGAGGGGGCTAAGAGAGAGAGAGAGAGAGAGAGAGAGAGAGAGAGAGAGAGAGAGAGAGAGAGAGAGTGTGTGTGTGTGTGGTTTTAGGAAAGAAGTCAATGATGATTTTCATACCAAATTTAGCTATTACTAATCTTTAAAACATTTAAATTCAAAAATAATTTCCATACATTTAATATCCCCTAAATACCCTTTGTGCACCATTGGTAGATAGTCTGATGCACAAAAATTCTCAATGGTGACTCGATGCACAAAAGTTCTCAATCGAACCTCAATATATATATATATATATATATATATATATATATATATATATATATATATATATATATATTTATATAATCTGGATCATAAATGTACATTAAATAATAGAGAGTACCAAATGTATCACCTTATGAATGATCGATCATTCACAGATTTTTTTACTTAAGCATGTATAAACGAATATTATAAGACTTTTTTATCCAAATAATCATACATTTATACATTAAGATTTGAAATATATATCTTGTGAATGGTTGAAAAATCATGTGAATGATTATTTACTTGGATAACCATTTACATATGACGTAAACTTGATGAATGTATCTGAAATTAACATATCATGCGTATAACATTAAATTAAACATGATTGTGAAAAAAAATTTAATAGTTTTTTAAGAGCAGTATTTTTGCGTGCAATCAATTTTGAGTGATATTTTTCTTAACCCAAGTCTATATGTGTGTGTACACACATAAATGTTCAATGTGTATTGGAGAACCATGAGAACCATAATGCATAACAATGAAAAAGACGAATCAGACGAAAATAATATTGCACCACATGATAATGATATTGCACCATACGTAAATCATGATACACTGTGCTTTCATGTGTGATGTACTATGTTTGATGCTCTTTTATTTCACATGTGATGCACTATGATTCTCGTATAGTGCACTGTGGTTCTTACGGTTATTTATGCACACTAATTTTTCATTGAACCCCCATGTTTGTGTGTTGTGTGTGTGTAGGGTTGAGTTTTGTGAAGTCCAAACTTAAAATGAAATCCTGGAGACTCATCATGTTTGTTTCAATAGACAAACGGATAAAATTGTCAAGCAATATTTTTTTGATTAAATATTAATTAAGAAAAATCAATCCTTAAATAGTCATGTATCTTCCATAACAAACATTCATTACATAAAACCCACCAAAAATTCTCTCATATTTCTATCCTATTCTCATATCTTCATCAATGGATGTTTTCTCTGAATTGAAAATCATATATATTGATTTATTAATTTCAAGTTACATATAACAGATCTGTATGCACATGTTCAAATGCATATGCAATGTGCAATTATTGAAATGGACAAATTCATGTATCAATATGTTCATATTCTGCAAGTATACGGTGTATAATTATAAACGTGTGCATTTAATCATAACTTATCAAATTAATGAACAAGTGCATATGCACAAGTAGAAAATAAAGTTGATCTCTAACATAACATAAACATTATCTCAAAGATTATATTTTTACGTGATGTATTATCTGATCCAATGGTTATAAAGCGATTCACTGGTTTTCTAATGCATTATGGTTCTTACTTAAACCCTCTCATACATACATATAGGGTTGGGTTCCGGTAAGAATCGTTCTTACCGTAAGAACCCATAAATTGCACAAATTTATATAGAAAATACATAAATTACAAAAAAAAAAAAAAATCACAAATTTTGATATGAAGAAAAATCACAAATTTCATGTCAGAAAATTTATGTATTTTCTATGTAAATTTGTTTATTGAGGGGCTCTTACGGTAAATTATAAAAATTCAAAAAAAAAAGAAAAAGAAAAAAGAAAAAGACTAAGATGTCGATGTATCATCTAACGTGATGCAACAACACATGTTCATCCAAAAACTCAACATGTTCATCAAAGTAATGCATCAACAACGTGTTCAAATGTGATGCAATAACATGTTCATCCAAAAAAGCCATCGTATTCATCGTTACAACGTGATACATCAACGTGTTCATCATCATCATCATCTTCGTTTTTTTCCTACATCTTCATCTTCATCGTTTTTTTCCCATAATTTGCATCGTGTTCATTTCCTCAACTTCATCCTTTCTTCCAAATCTTCATTGTGTTCAACAATTGTGTAACCGAAAAAGAGAGATAGATAGATAGATGACGATAGTGGTTAGCGGTGAGCGGTGGTCTCATGGATGTAACCGAGAAAGAGTGAGATGACAATGGTTTTGTTGGTGATCCCGACTGTTGGTGCGTCGTTGGAAGCTGATGTTGGTGATTCTAGGAGTGAGCTCGGTATCCGGACCGGTACCGAAACCGAAAATCCCGAAACCGAAATAAGAGATGTGGAAGAACCGAATATCGAACCAATTAATTTTATATGGTATCGGTTCGGTATAAATATTGTACCGAAACTGAAATAAGAAATTTGGGATAAATATGGTATCGAAACCGTGGGTATCGATCGAAAACCGATTTTTAACTAATTCATAACCCGAGTACCGGACTGAATATATTAATTCAGTATTGGTCGGTACCGGTCCCGGTTTGGTACCGGGCCGGGTTCGAGAAATCGGCTCTGTCGCTGACCCCTAGGTGGTTCCGACTGCAGCGTACGTGGTGGTGGCAGTCGATGATGTTGGTGGTTGTGGTTGGTGGCGGTGGTCAGTGGTGTGGTTGTAACTAGTGGTGGGTGCCGGTGGTGTGGTTCTTTCGTAGAGAGAGAGAGAGAGATGGATGGAGAGATGAGGAAAGTGATTAATTATTTTGATTTTGAATTCCTAAATTAATGTTAATTTACATATTATAATTAACTTCCATATATTTAAATTCTATTTTTGAATTCTTCCAATATTACTCTTAGTGCACCATTGTTATTGTCTCTGATGCAGAAAAGTTACGTGTGTGTGTGTGTGAAGCATTACGATTCACTAATTTGTACATTGATTCTTTTATTTTTTAAGTTTGTGATTCATTATATGTATTAAAAACTAGTAATCCTTGTAGAAAAGTAATGAATTGTTGATTCACTTTATCCGGAATTGATTCCGGTCTTTTTATATAAAATATGGGTACTGATTAATTCTCAAATAAAACATTTGTATGCCTTTTAGTTTTATATTATCATTCATATCTATCTATAATCTATATCTATATAAATACTATTAAAATAGTAAATATATCAATTTCTCGTGAAGCCGCTGTCATCACCATCAATTGACACATGACATTTATAGTTATTAAAAATAACAAATAATATTTAAAAACATATCTAAATATAATATAATCTATTTTTAAATTTATTTCGAATAAAATCCTAAAGAATCTAAATTTTAATAACTTATTAATTATATATAATGAAAGTTTAAAAGAATGTAGAAAAATAATTATATTCATATGTATAGAAATATAGAATAAGTCATGAAAAAAGAATATTACAACTATTTATTTTTAGTTAAAAAATAATACTTTTATCTATATATTTTAATTTATTATATTTTATATAAGTAATAATATATTAAAAATATTTGTGTGATACACGGTTAATAGACAATAATAAATAAAGTTGATGGTAGAATGTTTTTGGTATGGCATGCAACAAAATTCAATATAAAATACTGGCTTTGAGAGGGTACAGAATCTATCAAATGCTACATTGACACGTCAAACAATGACTGTATTACGAAATGGAGCAAAATAATGTTTTTAGGCTTCAATTCTGTTTTTATTTGCTATATACAACACAACTGTCATAAATTATTATTATACTTATAATTTTTTATATATTTTAATAATTAATTTTTTTTTGTTTTAGTTTAATAACTAATCTTTATCTAAATATTTGATTTTGAATGTATATGCAGTGCTAAATATATGATGTATAGTATTACTACGACGTTCAATATTCTGCTTATCATATATTAAATATATATCTGCATACTTTAAGAAAAATATATATATAAAGCGTAATTTTTTAAAAAAAATATATATATCATAAACGGTCCAATCGATCCATATAATATAAACATTAAAATTTTATATCAAATCTCGAATCATTAATTATAATAGTTTTCACATAAACATTTAATGTTAAATATACATGAATATAGAATATATGTTATATATGAAATACAATAGTACTCATATATGATATGTAATGTTGAATATAATATATATATATATAAATATATATATATATATATATATATATATATATATTTTGTTATTTTGACATTGAATGGTCATCTGGGTAACCTTTTTTAACGAAAAATAAACACGTAAATTTTTTTTGAAATATTATACCATAACTTGTTTCGTTTTAAAGAATATAAAATTGTCATTTTTATAGTATACTTTTTTTGATTTAAAAGTTAATCATATTAATTTCATTTTAGTTTAAAGAAATAATATATTTTTTTTGTTAAGATCATTATTTTTGCTATTACCAATATTTGACAATTTTACCCCCGATTAAAAATTACTAATATCAATCTTTTTTTACTAATTCACACTTGATATATTTATTCAATATCATCAGATTAATCTAATCCATGAATGAGATTGGTTTTACAATTCTACTTCAAAATCAGGTAATGTAATGACCCCATATACACACATATGGAATATGGTTTGAGAAAGAATCACTCATAATGTAATGCACCAGAACTCCAGAAGTTATCACATTTCAAAAAACTTTTTAAAATTTTTTTTCAGACACACACACACACATAATATATATATATATATATATATATATATATATATATATATATATATATATATATATATATATATATATATATATATATATATATAGTCAGATTCAAAAAAGTACCTCTCGAAATCAAGTGCACCCGAAGGTACCAACCTTAAAAAACTTTTTATAAAATTTTTTTCTCATAACCGTGTTTAAATTAATGTTATACACATGATATATGAATTTCACATATATTCACATTTTCTGTGTCCTTAAAAATTATGTGAATGCTCAATGCATATTTATGTGAATGGTCATCCATGTGAATGGTCATTTCACACAATGTGAATGGTGTGAATGACCATTCACATGATCTTTTTTTACCATTCACAAGATTTATGATGTTGCTCCTTTTGAAAAAAAGTCTTATACTATTGTCTTATACACGTCTATTCAAAAAAAATATATGTGAATGATCATTCACATTAGGGTACGCTGGGTACGTTGGAATCTCATAGGTACGCTGATAAACCTTATTATATATATATATATATATATATATATATATATATATATATATATATATATATATATATATATATATATATACACACACACACACACACGGTTGAGTATGGAAAACCTTGAGAAACCATATGTAGCCCTTAGATTAAATGCATATTTGTTCTTAGATTAGTGCATTACGATGCACTTAAAAATATATGCATAAGAATATTTTGGACATATTTATAATGTTATATTTTGAAATTTCATCATTTTTTATATTCAAATTTAAAATTTCACAATTTGTAACTAATTCAATTTTTAAAATTTTGATAATTCTAAATTTACAACAAATTTCATAATTTATACATAATTCTAAATTTAAAAAAAAATACAAACAACGATGTATTAAGAATAAGATTTATCTTTTGAAACTTCATCTTCATCAGAAATCATCATCATAACTAAATTATCATATAAAACGTCGATGCTTCAGAATTCATTATTTTCATATTCTAAAATGACGATTCATCATAAAACAATGATACACTTCATCATAAAATAACGATACACTCAATTAAATCTTCATCTCATGTTTAAGATTAACTCAAAAACGATGATACAATTTACAAAAAAGATGATGCATTCCATAACAAAAATGATGCAATCTACAAATAAACGACAATGCATTCCATCAAATCTCGAGCTTTCACATCTTTGTGTTCAACATTAACCCATAAGATGACGATTCACTCTAAAAATAATTATGCACTCCGGAAGTCCACAAAAACGACGACGCAATCAAGAAAACCACTTTTTGATTAGAACTATTCTTATCTCAAAACAAAGAAATGAGGAGATTGCCCGTATAAATACCAAATAATGAGAAAACCAATCAATACCTTGAAAACTCATCAAGATACATCCATGTATTAAAGCAATTAAAATGAACCAGAACTTGAAGATGTGTCAAATCTCATTAAATAGGAGATTGGGTCCAACGACGATAATGATGTAGAAGATCGACATTGATGATGATCAAATCGAAAAATGCTTTAAATTTTAAATTATAGAAATAAAAATGAAATCTTGACTAAATTACAGGAATGAAAATAGAATCTTGAATAAAAAACACATTGATAATAAAACAAACCATACTTTAAAAAACATTTTAATCAAATGCATTAAACAAAATGGAATCTTGACTAAATTTTAGGGAATTCTATAATGCATTAATTAAAAATTTTAGTTCATGAAATAAAATAAATTGGTTTTTCCGAATTACCTTTAATGAACCTTTTGATGCACCGATATCTCATTGTGGTGCACTGTGGTTTTCCAAGATTTTCTGATGCACTGTGAGTTTCCATTAAACCTCCATACACACACACACACACACACACACACACACACACACACACACACACATATATATATATATATATATATATATATATATATATAGGTTTGTGATCATTACAGAACCTTAATTTAACGCAGAACTATGAAACCAATCTACACCATAGGATTATAATATAACACTAGGGATAAGATAGTAAATGTGCAATTAACATTAAATTAAGGGAAGACCACCAAGTTTGACTATAAACTTTGACCATTATTTCGATTATTTTAATATTGAATGTCCATGTAGTGTTGCATATATGATATATAATATTACTTCGACGTTGAATATGTGATATAAACTGTAACGTTGAATGATCTCGATATGATATGTTGAATGGTCGTCTGCGTAATAAAAAATCATACGAAAAATATACACGTAAAAATTTTTCAAAAAAAATATACCATGACCGGTCTCGTTAAATTAAGGGTAGTTCATTAAGTTTGACTATTAATTTTGACTTTTCTAATATTGAATGTATATGAAGTGTTACATATATGTTATATAGTATTACTTCGACGTTAAATATACGATATAAACTGTTACTTCGACATTGAATGATCTCGACATGCTATATTGCATCGTGGTCTGGGTAAAAAAATTTTTTACGAAAAATAAACACGTAAAATTTTTTCAAAAAAAATATATCATGACCGGTCTCGTTTTAAAGAATATAAAACTCTCGTTTTTATGACATAATTTCTTTGATTTAAAAATTAATCATATTAATGTTATTTTAGTTTTAAAAAATAGGATATTTATTTTGCTAATGTCAATCTTTTTGTTATTTCCAATCTTTTCCTTTTTTACTCTTAACTATATTAAAATATCACTAATAGCAATATTTTATTTCACTAATTCCAAACTTGATTCTTTTAATCAAGATCACTAGATTAATCTAATCTATAGACGATATTGGTTCTACAATTCTACACTAAAGTTAGGTTCTGCAATGATTATATATATAGGGGTGGGTTCAATGGAAAACCTATATGCATCGAAAAACCCGGGAACCACTTTATAGCCATTGGATCAGGTGATGCATCACGCCATAAGTGATGCACACGCGAGAATTTGTATTTGTGGTGGTGCATGGAGGTTTTCTAATGTTTTACGAAACATGTTATATATATATATATATTTACACACATACATATAATGATGGTGAGAGAAGGTGAGACCTCAATAATAGAATGCATAGTGATGGAGTGGGAGAAGTACATGTATCTTTATAGAATGGGAACACGAAGATGCTAAAAGTGGACCAACCATGAAACCGGACCCACATTTTACATGGATGTCACTGTTGTACAGTACTACTCCTCTTCTCCCTACATTATTGGACTCTACCTACCACCACTACCATTTCCATACTCGTGCAATTCACGCACCAATCACATGCATGTCTCTCAACTCGCACGTTTTTCACTATCCTAATTTCATACGTTCACGATCAAAAAACAAAAGGGTGTTATGCACCACATCTATATCCTACAATTGACCTAAAACATGCCTTTTTTTCATAACTCATCATTATATTTTATTTGTTTACACTCTTTTGTCCAATCAAAAGATAAATATTTATAGGTCAAATGCATAGAGGTGGTGTATAAGAAATTAGAGGTGGTGCATGAAGAAATAGCCAAAACAAAAACTTAACTTTATTTTAAATTTTTTTCAAAATACTATTTGTTTAATAAATCGTTTTTATTTTACTTTTAAAAAAATCTATGTTTTATCTTAGTTTTTTACTACTAGTCATTTTGATTGTTCCACACGTTTGACTCATTTGATTGAAATTGCAATCTTATACAGGTGATCTATGATACGCTTTGGCGATTTTACCTACCAAATAAAATGCTATCTGGGTGATTCAAATCGCTCAGGTCAGTAAGGAATTGCTCATCTACTCATTATCTAATTCTTTCTTCTATCTACTAAATTCAAAAAGTTACATGCGGTATACGAACCAAACGAATAGGAACGAGAGGATATTTGTTTATTTAACTTTAATGGAACAAATAAATGAACATTAAAATATTCTGATTATGTACGTTCGTTTAGGTATCAACATTAGATTAACATAAACAAACGAATATAGATGAACGCAGTACGAACATAAACCAACAAATCTACTAATAAAAAAGCGACAATGTAACATCCTAAAAGATTAATTATCAGCAATTAGAGTTTTTATAGTTTGATCTTGTAGTAATCAAGTTGGCTTATTAAATGTAATTTGTAGTTATAGAATTTATATATTAGTGAAAGTTGATTATAATGGAAGATGATGATATTTATTAATATATAAATCTATATATATATATATATATATATATATATATATATATATATATATATATATATATATATATATATATATATATATATATATATATATATATATATATATATATATATATATATATAGACTAAGGATATTTTGTGAACACTTTATTCGTTGTGAACATTATGAACAACCATAAAATAGCTGAATCTTGTTGAAAATACTACCGAACTCTTCTATTAACTCATTAATCTTATTGGATCCTATGGATTTTATTGAATCCAATTAATTTGTCAAATCTCATGAATCGTGTTGAATCTTATACATCTTGTGCATCTTGTTATAAAAACTACGTACTATGCACCTTTTGAATGTTCTGAATCTTAAATAGACACTTCTATGAACCTTTTGAATCATATGAATCATATTACAAACACTTGTTGATATATATGAATGATTATATGTATTTTTTTATTGTGAACATTGTGAACCAATCAGATATTGCCAACTAAGCGATTTTAATTTTCTTAATGAAAGGGTAGTTTAGGCAATATGAAATAGTGAAATATTCCACCGGTCGGTAGTCACGTTTCCGTCTCTTCCATGTAACAAAGTTTACTGATTTTTAGGAAGTTAACATGGTTTTTCCTAAATGGTTGTAACCGCCTACTTTATAATTTATACAAGTTTGCTTAATTGCTTTCCATAGTTTCAAGTTTATAAATCCAAAAAGTGTTACAACATATTATGCATAATGCACAAGTTTTAAAGAACATATTATTTCTGTCTTCACGTTAATGCTCTTTATATGAATTATGTTACTGTAAAATAAACCTTTAGGTCTAATGCATTTGATTTTAAACTTAATTAACGAATTGAAGTTAATATAAATGTCCTCAAGTGTAGAATATTCTGTACGAATTATAGACACCACAATTAAGATTCTACGAAAATCGTCAATCTTATCGGTCCCTTCATATATCGATCCATTAAAAGCATTCAACGAACACGATATCGGTTATCTGGTTCTTCATCTTTGTTGTTTATAATCCCTGTGTCAACTCTGTGAAGATTCATTTATGTTAAGTATAATCGACGAACACCTGTAATGATTTGTGTGAGTAATCAATTAAAAATTCTCATTGGAGATTGTTGCATTAAAAGCGATTAGTGAACCCGACGTTAAAAGGATATACATTATGATGACTCAATTGAATATTTACATTGAGTTTTTCGAACTGATTCATCAATCTTGATTAAAGTGTTCAACGAAACGGACATTGGGTTTAAAGAATGCATCGGGTTCAACGGATGCACCAGGTTCAAAGGATGCATCAAAATTCAAATATAGGTAGCTACAGAGGATGCATCAGATGCATTGGGTTCATTAGAGTTTTTACTCAACGGATGCATCGAGTTCAAATGATGCAACAAAATTAAAAAATAAGGTAGTTACAAAGGATGCATCAGATGCATCGGGTTCAAAGGATGCAACAAATTTAGATTTTTTTTACTAAACGGATGCATCGGGTTCGTCGAATACATAGGAACTCCACAAGTAAATCAAGGAGTTCTTTACTACATGTTCACTTACCGTTTTGTTACCTATATTCAATGGATGTATCGAACAAATATTATAAAGATTCAATGGCTTCAATTGATTTATATTAATTAAAATTTGATGATCGATTATTTGTTGGGGAATCATCGGTTACAACCACTTGCTATCTGCCACACTTAAAGGTGTATTGTCGTCTTGATGCGTTCTTTCCCGCTAAAATTGATCCAAAGTTTCGTGGCCCTGAATCACAGTGGCTTAATGAAAAAAAAAACTTTCATGATCAACAACATTATTGGGTCAATGACATGTTACATGTTAAACTTTATATTACTATACATTAATGCAATACCTTCCTTTGGATTGGGTTTCCGCTCCATTATTGACGATATCTTTGCGGTTGGTTATTTGTCGAACCCTAACCACCGTTGTATACTTGTAAACCAGAAATCCATTTTTGGGTTTTCAAGTCTACTTGTTTCGTCATCAATCTCCATTTGAATCATCCAACGCATATAATTTTTCAGATTTGAATTTGAATTCTGGTATCCTCCCATATGATTAATCTGATCGAACCCTACATTTGGGGATGAAGAGATTGTTGCCTTATTTTTTTTTCCACTTTTGCCCTTATTCTAATTATATTAACCCTTATAATTTGTTTTTTTTAAGCTGACGTGTAATTATGCTATTAGTTCACAATGTTCACAAATAATATATTGTTCACAATAGATCTCATCCCTATATAACAAGATTCATAAGCTATTTTATGGTTGTTCATAATGTTCACAACGAATAAAGTGTTCACAAAAGATCCTTAGTATATATATATATATATATATATATATATATATATATATATATATATATAGAGAGAGAGAGAGAGAGAGAGAGAGAGAGGTGGGTTCAATGGAAAACCACCATGCACCGGAAAACTTGTGAAAACCGCACTGCACCATCACAAATGCATCAAATTCCCCGCGTGATGCATCACCTTATTTACGATCATGCCACCGCGTTTTTCATTAAATGCACCAAATCGGACGGTATGCGTAGGTTTCCATAGTTTTCACGTGCATAGTGGTTTTCCATTGAACTCACCCCTATATATATATATATATATATATATATATATATATATATATATATATATATATATATATATATATATATATATATATATATATATATATATAGAATATGGTTCGTGTGAGTACCTAAAAAATGCAGAGTACCGTGAGTACCTGTGAACACACGGGTTTTAGATGTGAACATGCTCCGAAAAAAAGTTTTTTTTTTAAATTTTTTTTCATATTAATTTAGATACAAATAATATAAGCCTATTCGTAAAAGAATTACACACATTCACACTTTCTTGCCTCTTAAAAGTCATGTGAACGTGAAAAAATTCATGTGAACATGCTTAGCTGTGAACATACATTCACAACAGTGCAGTTCATGTGAACTTGCACGTTTCACATAGTTATAGTGTGTGTTTAGGTGTGATTTTTTGCAAGTAGTCTTATATTATTAATTTAAATATGATTATGAAAAAAAATTTCAAAAAAAGTGGTTTTAAGCGAGGTACCTCCGGTACTCCGCAAAACTAGTGGTACTCATTTGAACCCAAATATATATATATATATATATATATATATATATATATATATATATATATATATATATATATATATATATATATATATATATATATATATATATAGAGGGAGGTTCAATGGAAAACCATCATACACCTGAAAACTTGTGAAAACCGCATTGCACCACCACAAATGCATCAAATTCACCGCGTGATGCATCAAAATCCCGCGTGATGCATCACCTTATTTACGATCATGCCACCGTTTTTTTCTCAAATGCACCAAATCGGACGGTATGCATAGGTTTCCATAGTTTTCAGGTGCATAGTGGTTTTCCATTGAATCCACCCCTATATATATATAATTTATTTTAATTAGATCGTTTTAATAATTAATAGCAAAAGAACATATCAAATAAATTATAACAAGTAGCAGCAACAGTAGACGAGTTTGAGACATATTCCACCAAATTCTAAAGCTGAAGCAAAATTTGAATGAAAGGTATGCATGCTTAGTGTTAATATGGTTTTGACGGGTTAATTAAACTCTAGAGTCTTGACAGTGGTTTGGTATGTTTGTGGTTAGTAGATGACCTTAAGGTGGTCAAATAGTGTACAAATCGTTAACCAAAGAAGTCTTGAAGTATAAATTGGTTTTGGTGTGGTTTGGCTAAAACCCATACGAGAGCATTTTGCACGTAGACGCGTTACGTTTCTGTAGTAGAATGGTATTTGTTTGAACTTGATTTGTACCAGGGCCGTTCCTAACGTTTTTGGGGCCTGAGACAAAAACTTATAAATGACACTCTAAACATGTATGTATATATAACATTTAAAGATTAAAGGAAACAATCACGTAAATATGTACGCAAATATCACAATTAAACAACTAGCAAAACAGATAAACTACTACTATTAGCCTAGGCTTTAGAGAAAGTTTTTTTTACCCCCTTGGCTGTTGGGCCCTGGGCGGTAGCCCAGGTTCCACACTCTAATGGGTCGGCCCTAATTTGTACACTCGTATAGGATTTATATGAATGTAATGCATGGCTTGACACTAAGTTTGAAGTATAATTAAAACCATGTGGACTTGTTTGGGATGTGTGTTTTGGTTTGTCATAATTATGATTCAAGAAGGCTTTGACAAGGACTTGACTAGAGCTTTCGGGCATTAGTTTGCAACTTAATTGTGAGTATAGATTGATATATTATAACATAAACATATAAAAATGTTGAAACATGACTTACTTTGATCTTCAACTTAATAATCATTGTGACATAACTCAATACTCATGTGAACTTAGACTTGCCATGACTATTATTGTGATTCATTTTTGATTTGTTTGACATTCTTGTTACTATATAGTCATGGTTGCTTGATTAATGTGTTATCCATATCCAAATCTGTTTGAATCTTCTGACATTGCTTTCAATTGGTCCGTTGGATATGCCTTAGAAAGATGTCACATGATTCTTGACACATGACATGAGATGGTAGATTGTGCAAAGATCATGACCTAACGGCTAGCTATCATTTACATGTCGCTCCCGTTTAGATTTTTCATTTGGAATTAATTAGTTGTCTTCTGATGGTTACATGAATCATTAAGAATGCTAAGTCGCAAGAAAACAATTAAGAAAATGAAACTGCACTATTGTGCACAAATTGAACTTGATTTCAATTTCAATTCACACAATTTACTTATTTGACGTTATATGACATTGTAAATATATATTAATGTATAGCTCACTAAGCCTTGCTTACCTAAGTTGTTTAACACATTTATAGGATAAAAGGATAAGTTAATTGAGCGGTCATTCACTCAAAAGCATACTTGGATATAAAACTTAATAGATTTTGGTATAGAACTTGTACATGAAAAATTTGTTTTAGGACCGATTTAGATGGGCATCTTTGCCAATGTTTTGAACTCATTAGATAGTAATGATTGTATAATGATAAGTTATAAAACACATTTGTTGTGTAACTTTGTATATTACTTTGACAAATGTTTGGCATGTAATATGCCTATCGTTATTTGGTAAGGGTGTTTCATAACACATTGATATCGTTGGACCAAATGACTCTTGGTTGGACCAAAGTGTGATTTTTAGATAGTTGATATCCATCATTATAAAATCTAATTTCTTTTTGAAAAGATGATGTGTCACTTATAAGCATCTGTTAGTGCATGCAGAGTGCTTGGACCGGCCCCGACGGGAATACCACCCCGGAAGTCTCGGTCCTGAAACTTTCACCTCTCTCGGCCTTTACATCCTTTACATCCCTCTCTTTCTTCCTATTCCCTCTTTTTCTCTTTAAACTTAACGGAAATTTAATGAGTAATGTATACTAAAATAGAAAGATGAGTATTTTTTAAAAATAGATATATAGAAGGAAAAAAAAACTGGCGTGACACTAATCTTACCGGAAAAATAAGAGATTTGGGAACTAGAGGTAGTTCCATCCCTCTTGTGATGGATATTCAAATTTAAAAATGTCTGAAAAATGTATTATTTGTTTTAAAGCAAGTGAGCACAATTATCTAGATTTTCCGAATATTTAGGCACTTTTTACTAAATAAAAGCACGAGGGAGTAGGGACCTAATTAAAAATCAACTTAAATTCTCCCCCACGATATATCGCGATAATTTCTTCTACGCAAAATTCCCCATCTCATTTTTTCCTCCCGACACGTATTCAACATATCAATCAATTTCTCGGTCTTGGTCATAAAACCACAACACCAAGAAACTGTGGCAAGTTTCTTAATATAATAACCAAAAACGTGGGACCTCTTCCCTTTCATCAACCCCACGCCGTCCGATCATCCAAATCCTCTGACACGCTGGGTCCCGCATCAAATCAAGGGTTAGGATTTTACCTTATTGTAGGCAGTGAAGCACGTTAGCATTGCTTCTACTTGGAGTTTTTAAGCTGAGCCGATGGACACTGTCGGTTGGAGATTCCAAGCCGATGAACTTGGACAAAAGATAGCCGGCTCGTATGGGACCCATATGTAGCTGTACTTATCGTAAGCATTCTACGACTTATCAATCTGTCAAGTGCTTATTAGAGTGATAAGATAGTGTGCTTATCATCCCCTATCCTCACCCGTTTCTATAAAAATCGCCATTCCTGCAAGTAATGTCGTATTTTTAATTTTCTCCGCACAAAATAGTAGAGAGAGAAAGTGAGGAGTGGAGAACAGAGATACACATATATCTCATACACCTACATATAGATATAGAGAGAGAAAGTAGAGAGAGAAAGCTCTCTGCTTTTCACCTTGACTTGATCTTCTTGTTTCTTGATCTCTGTTCGATCATCAATCGATCTTGCGAAGGTTAGTTTGGTGTTTCTTGAATTATTTTGTTCAACAACTGTGTGTGTGTGTGTGTGTGTGTTTGTTTTTTTTTTTTTTAATTTTTAATTTTCTCTCTCTACTTCTAAGTTCAATATCTTTCTAGGTATAGTTTTATCTCTTGACTTGGCTTTATTATTTCCCATTTGTGAACCCCTTTTCTTTGTTTTTGCATCTTAGATTCCCAGTGGGTTTAAAGCTGCTTTATTTCCTCTGATCCGCCACACGGATTTAAAATTTTCTTTATTTTTCTCATTATTAAATGTTTTTATAAAGATACCCTTTTGATTGTTCTTCATACATGTTGATGCATGCTCAAACTGTCAAGAAAAATAGGGTTTTTTTTGGGATTGTTTAGTTCGATTGGAGTTTGAAGATCAACCATTTCAAGGATCTGGTTTTTGGGTTGGGGCTTTTTTGGGGAAATTTTGCTTTTTTACTTTATCTAGTTTTAGGAATTTGTGTGCAAGCAAGAAATTATTAATTAACTAATATGGGGTATTTTAAATTAGTTAACTAATTGTAAATACTTTCTTTTTTTAAAGGGGGGTTTTACAGATCTGCTCTCTTAGAACCTTAATTATCATCGTCCTGATTTAGGGACCAGAGGTCTTCAATGTCTTCTCTGAGCAGAGAGCTAGTGTTCTTGATCTTGCAGTTTCTTGATGAAGAAAAATTCAAAGAGACTGTTCACAAGTAAGTTATTTGTGGTGCATTTTGTGTTCTCTTTTGATTTCTGTGTGAAAATCGTCTGATTTTATTTTATCATAGGCTTGAACAAGAATCAGGGTTTTTCTTTAACATGAAGTATTTTGAGGATGAGGTGCATAATGGGAATTGGGATGAGGTTGAGAAATACCTTTCTGGTTTCACTAAAGTGGATGATAATCGGTATTCGATGAAGATCTTTTTCGAAATCAGGAAGCAAAAGTATCTTGAAGCATTAGATAAGTAAGCCCTTTTAATCTTATTAACAAGAATTAGTACTGGTGTAAGTGTTTGCCCTTGAATAATTGGGAGTATTTGGATGTTTCTTCGATAGGCATGACAGGTCCAAGGCTGTCGAGATCCTCGTAAAGGATCTTAAAGTGTTTGCATCGTTCAACGAAGACCTTTTTAAGGAGATAACTCAGTTATTGACTTTGGAGAATTTTAGGTACTATGAATGTCAAACATTTTGTAAGAAGTTGTTTACTTCTTTGAGATCATATTTACGGTATCTGCTTTCGCATAAACTTTTAGGGAGAATGAACAATTGTCTAAATATGGAGATACTAAATCTGCCCGGGCTATTATGTTGGTTGAGCTTAAGAAGCTTATCGAAGCAAATCCTTTGTTTCGTGACAAATTGCAATTTCCTAGCCTAAAAAATTCAAGGTTACGAACTCTCATTAACCAAAGGTAAACTATCAAGTATCAACATTCGATCTGTACCGTGTTTCTTATAAAGGTACAAGGGTTAGGAAGTGGTAATTGATGTTAGTTTGTTTGCATCGCGCGCAGTTTAAATTGGCAGCACCAACTCTGTAAAAACCCAAGGCCAAATCCCGATATCAAAACATTATTTGTAGATCATTCGTGTGGACAACCAAACGGTGCTCGTGCTCCATCGCCTGCAAACAATCCATTGCTTGGATCGTTACCGAAAGCTGGAGGCTTTCCTCCTTTGGGTGCACATGGGGTCGGTATTTTTGACCACATTGGACTTTTGATTTCATCGCTGTTAGTTGTTTATCGAAAATAACCTCTGTGTCTGTCTGTCTGTCCAGCCGTTTCAACCTACACCAGCTCCGGTACCAACACCTCTTGCCGGCTGGATGTCTAATCCTCCGGCAGTTTCTCATCCAACGGTCTCTGGTAGCGCGATTGGTCTTGGTAGTCCGTCTATTCCAGCTGCTTTGAAGCATCCAAGGACTTCGACAAATCCTTCTTTGGATTACCCGTCTGCGGATTCTGATCATATGAGCAAAAGAACAAGGCCAATGGGGATAACAGACGAGGTGATTCAATTGTTTTGACGACATTCAATTCTCTTCGTAGATGATGAGTGTAGTAATGATGATTTAATGAATATCTTTCACACAGGTAAATTTGCCGGTTAATGTTTTGCCTGTGTCATTCCCGGGGCATGCTGGTCATAGTCAAGCTTTCAATCCACCGGATGATTTGCCGAAAACAGTTGCGCGTACTCTAAACCAGGGTTCATCTCCTATGAGCATGGACTTTCATCCTATTCAACAAACACTACTCTTAGGTAATCGGATTTTTAGCCTTTGCAGCGTCTTGGAGTTTTTGTTACTGACTTCCTTTTGGTGTAAAACGCGATTCATCGATCAGTTGGAACAAACGTCGGAGACATAGGGCTATGGGAAGTTGGTTCACGCGAAAAACTGGTCCTAAAAAATTTCAAAGTTTGGAACCTCAGCGCATGCACGATGCCTCTGCAGGTACGTAATTAAACGATCTACAGGTCTCATCAGCCACCTTTCTAATTTTATAAAATCTTAAAAACATTAACATGAATGCAGGCTGCTCTAGTGAAAGATCCTGGTGTCTCTGTGAACCGTGTTATCTGGAGTCCAGATGGTTCATTGTTCGGTAAGTCTGGCTAATCTGCTTTACGGCATTGTCTTGTGTACAAACATGAAAAGTAATCGATCTTTCTATTTCTTCACATATGAACAGGAGTTGCGTATTCAAGGCATATCGTACAAATATATTCGTATCATGGAGGCGATGATGTGAGACAGAATGTAGAGGTATGCGTTAGTTTAGGGCTGTCTCTTAGATTTCGAAGGCCTGTGCAATAACTATAAAAGAGGCCCTATAAACTTTAAATTAATAATAGTCTTATTTTTAAAAAACTTATCAATTCGTTTTTTTCTTTTTACGTTTTTCATACCCAAACTCGTGTTTTCTCATCCAAGAGGACATAAAAGTTTATAAAACGATTAGGAAAATGTTGAAAGAATGAAAAGATACAACCTGATGGTGACTTATTGGGCTTTGGATTTGTGTTGTGACTTATTGGGTTTTGGCTTCACAAACACTACACATAAACATATCCTAAATTTTTTTTTTGTGGCCCTCTGGATTTTGGGGCCCTGGGCAGAGGCCCATTTCGCCCTCCCTCGCCTGAGTTAGTTCCTGTCATCTGAATGCTGAATTCATCAGTAAATACAAAACATCACTCGGAGTTTTTCTTTTGTAGATTGATGCTCATGTTGGTGGAGTAAACGATCTTGCGTTCTCACATCCAAACAAGCAGCTCTGCGTGATAACCTGTGGGGACGACAAGACGATCAAGGTTTGTTGGCGACTAACGTATTTGTTGTCAATCAAATCATGCTCGATAATCGCTAATCATGGTAATAGCGAATTTCTTTCTTGTGATTATAGGTCTGGGATGCAACAACTGGTGCAAAGAAGTACACTTTTGAAGGTCATGAAGCTCCTGTATATTCTGTATGCCCTCACTATAAAGAGAACATTCAGGTAACTTAATCGTGCTAGTCTTTCGATCATATACTCGAGTTTTCTTCACGAGGGACTATACGTATACGTATTCTTTCGACAGTTCATATTTTCAACGGCACTTGACGGTAAGATAAAAGCATGGTTATATGATAACATGGGATCCCGAGTTGATTACGAGGCTCCTGGTCGCTGGTGCACAACAATGGCATACAGTGCTGATGGAACGAGGTTTTGTTGCATTTGTGTTGTGCTTTTTATCTGTTTTAGATTTCTCGGGTGGTGATCATGTTTTCGGGCGAACCTTTTTAGGCTTTTTTCGTGTGGGACCAGCAAAGACGGGGAGTCGCACATTGTAGAATGGAACGAAAGCGAAGGGGCTGTGAAAAGAACCTATATGGGTTTCCGTAAACGATCATTAGGTGTTGTGCAATTTGATACAACCAAAAACCGGTTTTTGGCAGCTGGTGATGATTTTTCGATAAAATACTGGGATATGGACAATGTTCAGCTTTTGACAAGCGTAGATGCTGATGGAGGTCTTCCGGTAACCACCTTCATTTCTTGATTAAAAATGCCTTTCGAGAAAATGGTTTCTGATATCGTTCTTAACTATAATATACAAAGGCAAGCCCACGTATCCGGTTTAACAAGGATGGTGCTTTATTAGCTGTTTCGGCTAACGACAACGGTATCAAGATATTGGCTAATTCTGATGGTCTTCGCTTACTTCGAACTTTTGAAAATCTTTCGTTTGATGGTGCTGCTTCAAGAGCAAATGAAGCTGCAAAGGTACCTCTATAGAAGAGTAACCAAAACATACTCGATACATTTTTCTATTTCGTGTTATATTTCTCTAACTGTGTTTATTTTCAAATGCAGCCTGCCACAAACCCGATGTCTGCTGCAGCCGCGAGTAGTGCTGCATTAGCCGAAAGGGTTGCATCCGTTGGCTCCATCTCTGCAGTGGTTAGTTTAATGCTCGTTTCCGAATTTGAATATGTTTGTTGATGGTATCGGTTTAGTAATTATATATAGTATGGTGAATGCTAGAATGTGGATACTAGAAGCTTGGCGGATGTGAAACCCAGGATCACCGAAGAATCGAATGACAAATCGAAGATTTGGAAACTCACGGAGATAAACGAAGGTTCACAGTGTCGGTCATTGAAGCTTCCAGAAAACATGAGAGTAACAAAGGTAAACTATGGTGGTATTTGTTTTTTAAGAGTTTAAATGTCCGAAGTCTGAAAACCATGTCTGAAATTAAGAAGAGGCCTTAAAGTATGAAATTAAGAAGCTCTGAATTTAATTCAGACTTAGTCTCATTCTCTTAAAATTCAGAGGGAAATTCAGAGGTTGTAACCTCTTAAGTCTGAATTTAAACAAACAATACAAATTATGTTAAGATCTGAAATTCAGACTTCAGACCTAATTCAGACTTCAATGTGTGATGAACTATGCTAATGCATAGTTCTTTCGGTTTCTATCGTTTAGAAATTATCAAATTAACAGGAATATTCTTAATTAAACAGATATCAAGATTGATATATACAAATTCAGGGAATGCTATTTTAGCATTAGCATCAAATGCTATTCACTTGCTGTGGAAATGGCAGCGGAACGAGCGTAACTCAAACGGCAAGGTGAGACTGCCACTTTTTTATTTACGGATTAAAAGAATATCCGGTAGTGAACGAACGACCTTCTTTACTGCAGGCCACAGCTGGTGTTTTGCCGCTATTATGGCAACCTTCGAGCGGTATATTGATGACCAATGACGTGGCTGAGACCAACCCCGAAGAATCTGTTGCCTGCTTTACTTTGTCCAAAAATGATTCTTATGTTATGTCTGCTTCGGGAGGAAAGATCTCTTTGTTCAACATGATGACATTCAAGGTAATCTTTTCTTTGATCCCATATATTACACAAAGGTGTTATTTGTTTTTTAAGATGTTAAATGTCTGAAGTCTGAAAACCATGTCTGAAAATTAAGAGGAGACCTTAAAATCTGAAATTAAGAGGCTCTGAATTTTATTCCAGACCATAGTTGTTGATAGCGAATAGCGGACGATAGCGACAAGCTACCCATATGCTACATCGCGATAGCGCTCGCTATTTCATGTTTGGCGGTAATAGTATTAAGCCAAAATACATATGTTATGTTAAATTGTTTAATGTATTTAGCATTTTAACTTCAAAATATAGTCTAAAAACTATTAAAAGCCAATCATAGATCATCTAATTCTTGTAAATAGGTCTTTTATGTGTATATATATAGTTATATATAATATATATTTTAAAAAAACAAAAAAAATTCAATAGCGGACCGCTACACAGTCAATAGCGGTGCTATACCGCTTCGCTGCGCTAAACGCTATAGCGGTCGCTATGATCGCTATTAACAACACTGTTCCAGACTAGTCTCTTTCTTTAAAAATTTAGAGGGAAATTCAGATGTTGTAACCTCTTAATCTGAATTTAAACAAACAATACAAATTAGGTTAAGATCTGAAATTCAGACTTCAGACCAAATTCAGACCCTCTTAATTGAAAACAAACACAGCCCAACATGTTTTCACTTTCTGGGTCAAACATTCCTCTTGAAAATTCACATGGATCGGTGGAACTGCAGACGATGACGACATTCATGGCTCCACCGCCTGCGGCGACGTTTCTTGCTTTCCATCCTCAAGACAACAATATCATAGCAATTGGCATGGATGACTCCACGATCCAAATTTATAACGTTCGTGTGGATGAGGTAAATATATGAACTCGTAAACTAACTTCAGGTTCAGGCCCCTCTTTTTTGTGGCCTTCCCTCGAACATCCGATTGATTGATATCTTGTCGGCTATCTGACTCCGACCTTAACATTATCATTTACTTGATGAAGGTTAAAAGCAAGCTTATAGGTCACTCCAAGAGGATTACGGGTCTCGCCTTTTCTCGTGTGCTAAATGTCCTAGTCTCATCTGGTGCCGATGCTCAGGTTGGTAAAGATCAGACGTAGAGCTCTCATGAACTCATCGTTCTTAATCTGTGAATCTTTATGAGGATTTTGTATTAACTATTAAGTTTCTCCATGCTCACATTCGTTTACAAGTTTATCTCTTAGATTTGCGTATGGAGTTCTGATGGATGGGAAAAACAGAAAGCTCGTTACGTGCAACTCCCACCAGGGAGGACGCCATCGCCGCAGTCTGACACCCGCGTGCAGTTTCATAACGATCAGATCCACTTCCTTCTTGTTCACGAGACTCAGCTAGCAATCTATGAAACAACAAAACTAGAATGCGTAAAACAGGTAACGGTGCTTTCTTCTTTCATTTATGATAAGGGCAGGGCCGGCCTAATTGGGGTGTCCAACCTGGGCTGCTGTCCAGGGCCCAACAGCCAAGGGGGCCCAAAAGTTCTTTTTTCTCTGATACCTAGGCTAATACTAGTAGTTTACTTGTTTGCTAGTTTGATTGTGATATTTACGTACATATTTTCATGATCATTTCCTTTAATCTTTAACTGTTATATGTACATACATGTTTAGAGGGCCCTTTATAAGTTTTTGTCCCGGCCTCCAAAACGATAGGAACGACCCTGGATAAGGGTAGTTTGTGGCATTTCTTGAATCGTTTGTTTTGCAGTGGATCCAGCGAGAATCTTCAGCCCCGATATCACATGCAACTTTTTCATGCGATAGTCAGCTAATATACGCAAGTTTCTTCGATGCAACCATCTGCGTTTTCACTGCTTCTCATCTCCGCCTTCGCTGTCGAATTAATCCCTCTGCTTATCTTACAAGGTAAAAACACCCTTACTTACTTCACCTCAACGCCTTAATTCTGTTTTTCGAAAAAGACGAAACCTTTTTTTGGTTTTTTGACGATAAATGATAAAATTGTGTTTCTACCAGTAACCTAAACGTCCACCCGACGGTGATCGCTGCTCATCCACAAGAGCCGAATCAGTTTGCATTAGGTCTTTCAGATGGCGCTGTTCATGTTCTGGAGCCTCTCGAATCCGACGGCAGATGGGGGGTGCCACCACCGGCTGAAAACGGGTCAACGAGCACTGTACCGGCTACATCCCCAGCTGCAGGTTCAGGTTCAGAACAACCCGCTCAGAGATGACCGGGTTGTTCCCAGCAACTAAACACTTGTTTACTGTGCAGTTCCAGTTGGTAGGTATGTGGCTGCTTGTTATTACTCAAAAATCTTAAATTCATTTTTTGGTGGAATTTTTTTTATATTTATTTTAGTTTTTTGGTTGTAAGTGCAGGAAAATGTAATTTAGATGGTGAATTGACTTGATCTAACTAGTTATGTAACGGGATGCATGTGCAAGGTAATGCCAAATATAGTTATGTTTCGTTCGACTTGTTTAAAAACGAAACCAAAAAAGTACTCGCTTCTTCGATTACTGATCGACAGTCGCCATCCGAGGCGATCAAACCAACTCGAGTCGCAACGACAATATATAACAGTTGGTTGGATGTTTTTGTTGATTTGGGCCGTTCCTTCGCCGCTACAAATCTACTATAGATGGATCAAAGAAACTAGCAGATCTGATGACAAGATTAAGGTTAATAATTTTGTTCGAAATTAGAATTTTAGTCGAGTTGTATCAGAAATTTTTTACCGGTGAAGAGTAAAACCATCGTAAAATATTAACCCAAATTGGTCAAAGACTAGAAAACTTAAAGATAGGGGCTTAAAAGTTAAAATTTATGTGTCAATTGTAAAGAGGGAACTGTGAAAACATTTGGGTTGCGTTTAGTTAACGAAAACTAGTCAATTTTCAGTTTCAGTTTTTAAGTTATAGTTTTTAGAAAAAACAAGAGTTTCTATAAAACTTGTTTAGATTATGAAGTTTTGTTTTTAAGAAAAATAAGATTAGTAATTATAAAATGAAAAAAATAGGATAGGTGATAGAAAAGTTAGAGAGAGAAATAGAGTATTATAAAGAAATATAGAGTAGGTAATAGAAAAGTAAGAGAGAGAATATGAAAAGTGATATTTTAAAAAGTGAAATGAAAATTTATGAGATTGTTGTTAAGTAAACAAGTTTTCATTTTCATTGAAAAGTGAGATGAAAATTTTCGGTAACTAAACGCACCCTTAGTTTTGGGCCTGTCATGATGAGGAAAAAGCACGCCAAATCGGTAAATTGATCGGAACCAACCGGACAGGTAGCAGTGACCGGTTCGGTTTGTGTTGGGTCATGGGTGTTAGGCCGAAACTGGACCCGAAACGAAAACTTTGGTTTTCAAAATCAATCAGTTTTTGGTTTTTTCAGATTCGATTTTTATAAGTTTGGGTCGGTTTTTGAGTATAAACATGAAGAAAACTTGGACTTTTATTCACTAAATTTGACCTTTTATTTTGTAAATGATTTACGCTTGAGGTTTTTTATTATTATTAAAATTGGGCTTTCATTTATTAAACTTGGATCTTAGATTAGTTTGATTTGTTAAGTTTGAGTCTTAGTTTGATAATTGCTATTTTGATTGATGCTTTTTATTAAATTGGGCTTTAATTTAAACTTGGATTTTAGTTTAATTTGATTTGTTAAGTTTGTTATTTTGATATGCGAGTTTTACAGTTTTTTTGATATTGGTTTTCTGGTTTTTTTTTTTGAGTTTTTCGATTTGGTTTTTGCTCTTTGGTTTTTTGTCCATGTTTCAAGAATTGGTTCGATTTATTTATTTTTCCTTGTAAACCCGAACAACCACCATTCCGTCCAGTATTCGATCCTAATTTTCCTTATTTTCAAGTCTCCATGCGGTCCGGTTCTTATTGTTGCACCGCTGCCTTTATTTTATTTTTTTAAGACCTTGCTTTTTGTATCCGACTCAACAACCCCTTAGAGTGAAGGGAGTACTCCGCTTCCCGAAATCCATCTTTCTGTACACGTCAGCGCCACATCAGCTTTTCTCTCTCCATCTTTCTCCACCTTTCTCCACCTTTCTAACTAGGAAATACTCATCTTTCTTAACATTTCCATCTTTCTTAATTTTTTTAACATTTTAATTAAGAAAACAATTATTAAAACTAAAATAATTAATTTTATAAATATTTAAAAATTATTACATAAGCTAAACATTAAAAATTACTGAATTAAAATAAAAAAAATACATAACAATAAATAAAAACTAAAATTACGAATGAACATTAAAAAAAATACAAACTAACCGTCTAAATTAAAATTAAAATTAAAATTACAAATGAACGAAACAACAATCACGAAACTAAATAAAAAAACACAAACATTTACGAAACTATAATAATAAACAACAATAAAAATAAAAAAATTATAAAACTAAAATTATATATATATTATATATATATATATATATATATATATTATATATATATATATATATATATATATATATATATATATATATATATATATATATATATATATATATATATATATTGTGTGTGTATATACAGTGTGTGTTTGTGTTGAAAAAAAAAGAAAAAGAAAAGTACATATTTAATAGTGTGTGACTGTGTGTGTTTTGTGTTAGAGAAAAAAAAAAAAAAGAAAGAGGGGTGGGTGAAGAAGCGGGGTCACGCGGGGAGGGGAAGCCGGGGAGGAGTCGGAACAGCGCGGGGCCGGGCACCGGGGGTGGTGTTCCCGGCGGCTTCATGCAGACGTGGCAAGGCCGCGCCCAAGCGGCTCCGGTACTCCCATCGCCCTTATGAAAATCAAACAATCTTAAAGCGAATAAAAAATGGGTTAAATCCTAAACGGACAAGAACATTTTTTTGGGTTAGAATAAAACCCGGATAAACTAAAATGGACCCAACTCGTTTAGACTTTTAAATTAAAATATCTAAAGACGTAAAACCTAAAAGTAAAAATATTAACTGCTTGTGGTGTTAAATTTAATTTATCGACTGTAAATGACAAAACCCAAATTTAAAAACCAAAAATCCAAAACTAAAGCCAAAGAAATGAGTTTAACCCATGGAACCCAACACGAAAAGTACACCAAATTTAACACCAAATAAATCGCTAATAAAATCATTTTGTGAAACAAACCTGACCATCCAATAACCTAAAAACATGCCCCGATTGTCATCCTTAATATTTTAAGTGATTAAAATGTCACAATTGTTCATCTTAGACAATATTATGATAATCTTCTTATTTCTTTTTTATTGAAACCGGTTATTTTTATGCTATACATAACTTGTAAATAGGATTGTCCTGTGAATTTTGATGATCCTGTATTTTAAAATTTTATTAATTAGTAGTTTAGAAATCGTTGTATTCATCAAAAATAACATGATTTGTTCATATGGTTTGAACAAAATTAATTAATTTCAAAACAATGTTTATCTAAAAGATCTAAAAGAAATCAAAAAATAAGTAATCTAATAGAAGATGTTTGTAATCTAGTGGTGGTGGTGGTGGTCGAGGTAGTAGAGGGGGAGGAAACCGAGTCGGCCTCCAACAACATGGGGCCGGGAGGGGGGATATAATAGTTTGTAATCATATGTCCTTTATTTAGAAGACCTCCTCGGCTCCTCATCGTACAACCACCAATACAGTATATAGGTTTCCACCAATTTTTATCAGTCGCGGATATAATAGTCGATTTTCCGTTGAAGCCGTCAATTTCGGGCCCTGAACAGTCACACCTCCTGTACACCCTCAGATCCGGCCCCGCTTGTAAAACATGATTCTCATTGTCTTTGATGTATATTCGATTTAGAAATGTTTAAAAAATAAGTCAAATCATACATATTAAAGTATAAAATATAGATAACAAAATAAAACTTGTATAGTTAAACTTCCAAAAAAAAAAATATGTTACCTTAGGGAGAACAATTTACATGTGAATCAAAAGCATGCATAGACACAATACTTTTAAAAAAAAATTATGCAACCAATACCATCCCAACACAATCTGACAGATTATAATTCAAGATAATTCAAGTTACCCAGAGAAGGTGAAGACGATATGTATCGTGCTAACAATTTCCCATCTTTTATGTACAAAAGATCCAACCATCGAGACAGATAGAGTTCAGAAAGCTACTTAGGACGAAAAGTCACCAGATTTGGAAGGTCGGTCTCTTGGAGTCTCTTTATGTTTCTTGCGGTCACCTTGGTGGACTCCAAGCTCAGTGATTTCAACTTCTTCAGTGGCTTTAGATGCTGCAATCCTGCACTCGTTACCCGAGAATTTGATAAGTTTAGAGAGACCAACTGTGTCAGCCCTGCATCCAAACAGTTCCACAAAAAATGTAAGTGTCTTGACAACTCATAAAGAAAACCGACCGCGTTAAAGATATTTAAGTAGATACCAGTAATCAACTCCAATGATGCATTTGTCAGGTTATTGTTTTGTGATAGATTCAAAAGCACCAGGGATTGAAGATCCTTGATATTCTTCACACCAGCATCTGTTAATCTTCCACCGCAGATTTCCAAAGACTGAAGATTTGTCAACTCTACAAGAACAGCAAAGTCATGAAGAGGTATTGTTATGTCATGTGGAATCGAACACTCAGAATAAGTAGTCATCACATGGAAACCTTGGATTTTTGGGCGATCATTAAAGCAAAATTAGGATGCTAAATTTGACAAAACAGAAACAATCAGAAGTTGAATGGGTAGGTAGTAGTATCAGAATGATCATCACCACCCAACACCAGATACAATTTTGTTTAGCATCAGATTATCATAAGAGTTAAGTGTAACATACTATGCAGATAATTGGTTCCTGCATCCGTTATTTTAGCACAAAAGAGATCCAGATGAGTCAATCTGGTCAAACCTGCATCCAACACACAAGAACTCCAACTTCAGAAACAAAAGGATATGATGTTCAGGACATCAAAGTATATTCCATGTGCTAATAGCCTAATAAGTAGGTGGTCTTACTTGTAAGAGCAGCAAGCCCATTATCTGTAATTTGGTGAACATCCAGATTAAGTGATCTAAGAGATGACAATCCAGATAAATTATGTAAACCTTCATCAGTGATTACAGTGAATGAGAGATTCAAACTTTCGAGATTCACCAACCCTGGAAGAAGAGTTTACAGTCCAGCATTACAATCAATAACATTTTCTAAGGGACATATTAACTGAAAACCATATTGATAAATATACATCATGCTAGACCACATAAATATTACGAAAGTTGATATGTAAGTCAAGCAAGAAGTATTCAAACAATCCAAACATGGCACCATATAATCATCACATTGGAAGACAAAAGCAAAAAAAATACGGATCAAACCTGAGAGATGACAGAGACCGTTGCTTTTAACATCTGTATCAGACAACTCCAAACACTTCAAACGATGAAGGCCTGTTCTTGACACACCAATCACAGATAAATGCATCAGCCTCTTTGTCAATCAACATATAGGCACTAACAATGTAATAAAAGGACAAGTTGACAGACTGGTACTTCATCAGTTGATTCAACCATCAGGGAGGAAGAAGACTCGAGAAAATTTGCTTCGAAGAGAATACGCTCTCGACCTAAATAAAATAACTCTAGAACCCATTGTTTTGGTACAAAGCACTATGAGCTGCTTGCAGATCCCAACATTTTGGATGCTCCCCCTCATTATCTTTTTTGTTCTTTTGCATATCCTTTTTTATACGAATTCGGAATTAACAAGGCTCAGTGAGGATAAACCCAAGATATTGCAGGTTTATTCTAGAAGGAGCAGAAGGGTAATTCAGGAAAGTGGCTAAAAGTTAGTTAGAACTTAGAAGGAGGTTTTGTTATAAGGGAAGGGAAGATTACGTTGAAGGCATGTCATTCATTTTGTATTTTCCTTTTGGAATAGGCTCCTTGCAACATGCATTGAGAGAAGGAGATTTCCCTATAACTATCTTGTGTTTCATTTCTTCCATTAGTGAGATAAGCCTCCATCTTCCCTAATTTCCTATACTTATAATTTCTTTGATCTGATTTCCCATCACCTTTCCATAAAAAGCAGAATATCCATACTAAAGTTTATAAAATAAGGTGTAGTCATCTGCCCAAACTCTTATATGAATTGTATCTTATCAAGTATTTGCATGATTCATGTCCACAAGTCAGTTTTGAACTGTGAGCAAGAACATTATGAGGGCATGCAAAAAATGATCTACCAAGACTATGGTCGACAATTCATGACACAACATGAATTAAGTGACAGAAATCTGTCAAAAACAAATTGTGTCAAAATGGGTGACATGTAATTATTTGGATCGGATTCAAGTCTGGTTGGCTGTCCTAAAATTGACCCGTTTGACCTGGGGGCTGCAAACGAGTCGAACCAAGCTCGAGCTCGACAGGGTCTCTTATGTTAGGTCGAGCTCGACAAGCTTTTAAAATGCAGGCTCGAGTTCAACTAGAAAAGTACTTGAATTACACTTGAGCTTGGCTCAAAAAGCTCAAATATATCTATAAACCGTTTTCAGTTAATTTTTTTGGTATAATACTCAAAATGCTTGAATTGCTAGATAAAAGTTCCACTTGATATGTGTATAATAAGACTCGATACTTGAATTACTCAGGAAGATCGATAAAAGTTCGACTTCATATGTATATATAGAAGGCTCGAAAAGCTCGATAAAACTCGAGCCAAGCCATTAACATCTCGAGCTCGGCTCGTTTATTTTTTCAAGCTCGATAAAAGCAGTAAAGAACAACTCAATCGAGTCGAGCTTGAGTTGCTCGATAAAAGCTCGGCTCGTGCAGCCCTAGTTTCATCAATGGATAGGTTTTATTTTGTATTTATGTGTTCGGCTGAATTTCTGAAATTGTTTGAATCGAACAGATTGAATAATGACCTGATAACATATTTTGGGCCAAAAGGGTCGTGTCCAGGTTAAACAGCTGGATTGCGGTTCGTGTTCACAGGTTCTGCAGAATGACCCAATAGGATTTCAGGTTGTGTTCATGATGATAGGTATTTTCAGATCAACCAGACCCACTAACCCGAACCCAACCTAAGTTGACAGCACTGAATTTATGGAGGGAATAAGTCAAAAAGTTCCGTCATTATGGTCCAAGACTAGAAAAGATTGGCAAATAAAAGAACAACCTGTCAAGTTACGCAGTCCATCATTCCCAATTCTACATGAATCCAGGTTTAAGCTCTCCAAATTTATTAAACCTGCATCAAGCAATATGAAAGCATATACATATATATGAGTATAACTTTTTGATCATTACAATACAAGTCGAATAAGAAAAAGTTCTCAGTAGCTAGGATAAGTATTTATTAATATCATAAAAGACTATGAAATGACAAGAACCACCTTTCAAATGTACCAAAACAACATCTGAGATATCACTGAATCCCAAATTTAGTACTTTTAAAGACTTTAGCCCTGAAAACGCCAAGGAAGATGAATTCGTCAGCTAACATTTTCAGGACCAACCTTTTTATCGTACTGCTACTCTGACGGGACAAGGCTCAAGGATGCAGTAAAGATATAGACGACCTACTTGAAAATTTATTGCACCCATTATCAGTCAAATTGCATCTGCTTAAATTCAAATGACGTAAATTCACAATTTCTGCATAAGACAAAAGAGCCAAATGATGATATAAAGAAAATTGACAGCATAATAATAATACTATGCAACACGTAAATATGTACTCCATGTGAATGTATGTCTATATATCATCTTAGCATCCATGTAAGTATGCATTCATTTTAGCCTTAAAGTAGACAAATTTTAAGGAGCAAAGCTCAAAATTAAGCATTTTATTTGAAGTTCACTTTACAAATAGGCTAACACTCCACACTTGAAATAAAACAATTACAACCAAGTTACAAGTATTAAGCAGCGCCAACTGCCATCTATAAAAAGAAGAAGCTCATTCATTTGTAGTTGGTCTTTCCAACTTGAGCCCTACATAATTAACACTAACACTACAACACAACAAAATATTTTCTATCCATACTTCCGGTTTGAAAGAACTGGAACTTCAGTATTAAATGCTAGAATGTGCCCTACAGACTTATCTACATATTGATAGAATAGGCAATTAAGCAACTTATTCATATGGACCTGAAAGTGAATCCAAGGATGCTGCTGTAACAGGGCATCGCTCCATATTCAGCAATGCAAGCTTGTGTAATCCTGCAAAGTGTGTATTATTTCAGATATTGATCTACAAGGCAAATATTGCACTCAAAATACTCAAGTGAGTGAAGTCACCAAGGTCCATCACTGAGAAAAACAAATGTTGATTTCACATGCATGATAAAAGTTAAATCCATGTAAGACGATGTATCCGAATTAAGATTCAAGACAGATGTAAGTAAAGTCTCAAAAGCATTCAACAACCTAGAAAACTGTTTGAAATTGGTATCATGAGTTCATGACTACTATTATCAGATATAAGCATGTGCTTTTAGTGGAAGGAGATGGAGATGAAGGATTTTTTACACATATATCCTCTCTAATGTTCAAATCTTGATGCTGAACCGATCTTCCTTGAAACTACCTATCTTAGAACATAATTTTAAGTCATTGGTCCAAAAAAAATGGGAAAAAAAAAATTTACAAGCTTGGTCCGAAATGAACACTATTTGTGGGGTATAATGTATGAGGCTGTATATTTCCATTTTTCCAATATTAGAATTCTCTCCAGGCTGCTATGCCACAATAACCTTTAAAGCTCTATGATAAATGGAGTTGAAGCAGTGACCACAAAATTTATCAGGAGAGGACTGATTTCAGCATCAGGAACCCAGATCGAGCTTTATATGGATACTTGACTTTTAGTTTTGTTTGGGGGCCACAAATGCAAGTTACCCTACTACCCAACATTAGAAAACGTATATTAATTTGTGAAACTGGAGTGACCTTTCAAATACGTGATGCCATCATCTGTCACCTTGCTGGAGGAAACTTGCAACTCTTTCAAATTTGTTAGCTCTGGAACATAATAGGGTGTGAATCATCAGCATACGTAAAATGATTCATTTGCAACAGTCATAAAAATTGCAATAGCTGTATCTTTTGATATTGATTGACAGTGTAAAAAAAATTTAGACAAGTGGAACAATTAAAAAAATAACACATCCAATGATAGGTAGTGAGTTCACCAATACCAGATTTTTACTAACATAAATATAACACGTCTTAAATGACTTCCAACCATAGAAAATTTTATACTGAAAATTCCAGTTTACAACATCAAACATAACTTCAAGAAAGGTGTCAGTGAGATGTAAAAGGACTCTGGTAGCCCCACAGACATAAAAACTGCTCACATGATGCTCCAAAACAATTAGAACCTACGTTTTTTCTTTTAGTCTAATCATAGAAAAGCACCAAATCATTGCACAGGTCAATTTTGTATTTAACAGTTTAAGCAATGTGATGATGAATGTCAGTTGGAGTTTATACAGAGAGATTTGGTAAAGAATTTCAGGAGGCTGAAAACAAAATTTATAGAAAATCTTGAACCCCCGACTACAAGGTATCTTATGTAAATCCTTTCAATAGATCTCCACCATTTATTCACATCTATCATGACTCCTAGAGTTCACTTAGAAAGTTACCTGAGAGAGGCTCCATATCAGCATCAGTAATGCAATTGCAACAGTTAATGTTAAGTGCCTCGAGCTTCGATAGACCTGCCAAACAGGGAAGCATTATGAGCTTTGTCGTTACATTATTCAGCACTTCACACACACACGCATTATGTTGACATCTTTTTGTCATAATTGTACTTGGTAATTACATTGTTGAGGTATGTCTTCTACTTGTTAATTGTCATTCAAGTTCCATGACAAATTAGCATCCAAAGATAAATCAGCTTAAAAATAAAGCTGAATAAATATCAGGTTGGACTTAAGTAATCCACGTGATTGCAGAACATTAAGTATTTGTTCCAATAGCTTAATGCCATGTTCATTTTTATTTTTAGTGATCCCTAATACTGACCATTTACTCTCGAGCTAACTCAAAAGATCTATCTTATTCATCTCTCATATGGGTGCTTGAGGTCCCGACTTCAGTAAGGGTGAGACGAAAAGAAAGCCCATATTGTTTGTCATGAGCAGAGCCTCCTGCTAGCCACAATATTACACATGACAATAACAATTCATCTATAAAAAGCTACATGAAGTAAACATACCTCTTAGATGAACAAGACCACCATGGATCCATGGACATTTTTCCAAGTCCAAATTTAACAAGTTGACTAAACCAGAAAGGGCACTCATTCCTTTGGCAGTAATGTTGTTGTTTCTTTTCATACTCAAAGTTGTTAGGTTTGAAAGACCTGTAAGGAAACACAAGAAAGTTGTACATGAATGATAAAGTCTGATCCAATATCCATAATCAGATTTGGGAGTGTATTTAAATTTTAAAAAAACGGAAACAGAAGAACCACAGGACGCATATGCTACCCATTCACACCAGTATGGTCTTAGTTTCTATGCTTTGAAATAACGCAGCATAAACTACTTGTGTTGAAGTCAATGCCACTACTACTTTCATAATAGACAAGAGGAAGAAAAAAAAAAAAGGAAACTGTATCTTCAAGTGACATCAAGTCTGGTGTAATGATGAAACGAGTTTAGCCTCAGAGAAACATAATACCGCCAATGAGATCGAGCCCGATGTCTGAAATCTGGTCACAGAAATTGAAGTTCAAGGCCTGGATGTTCTCACAGTCTTTAATATGGAACAAGCCACAATTAGTAACATTAGATCCAGAAAGATCTGCTGAAAGTAAAGATGATCCCTGTGAGGAGATAACCTCCATCCAGCTATCATCAACCCCCGGGTATTCACCCAAATCAATATCCTTCAAAGACAAATAGAGGACACTGAATGCATGTCAACCAGGTTAACGAGATATGCTTTGCAAATACAAAAATCCATCTTGGTAATAGTTATTGCATACCTGAAGAGCACAACCTTGAAAGGCCTCAAGATAAGTCCAAATAAGACGTTGAGAATAGACCAATTCATCAAATATCTGCTGGCTAATATCTCTTGGAAGTATAGAGAAGCTACCATATTGATCAATTTGCTGTCCACAATATAACATATATTATCAGCATCAGAAGAAATTATCCTGACTTCAACTCTTCAAAGGGAATAACGTACTTCACAGATTTTATAAGTGCACAATTCCATTAAAGATGGACACATCGCTTTTCCCTCTTTATTATCAACAGCTACTCGATAACTAGAGGTTCCCACCCACTTCAAACTTCCATTCCTCAAATATCTTCTGGAAATTCCTCTATATGCATCATTGCCACTGACCTGTTGGCCTTTTTTTCTAGAACAAGCTCCTCCCATAGATATTAAACCTTTGAAGCTGTATAAACAATATATTGGCACTGTTTGATGTAATTCATTCAACAGTAAAACATACCGGTTCATCTTTATTTAAACTGCAAGTTATATTTGCACCATTCTTACTAAAATATTTATTCAGAGAAAAGATCAAGGAAAATATACCATACAGCCCATTATGTCAACATGAATATGACAACACATATGAAAGCCAGAATGCTGGAGAAAGCAACTATAGCAAGATACACTGGTAGTTACTATTTAGCATAAACCTTACAGCACTCAAGGGCATAAGGATTTCATGATAGTCTAATAAGCAAACACGTACTTTTGGAAGTTTATACTGAAGTACAACTTTCGTACTTTTAGCAATGGCATAGGCCATAGATGCCGGCTAGTTCCGTGCTGTTAGCAATGAACAGTATGTAAACGATCATGCAGACAGGATAAGTGGGATAAGTTGAGATGGGATCAACTGAAGTATAAATTTACCCGTGGGTATGACGGAATAAAAAGTGAAGTTCAACAAACGAAAGTTGCCTCATAACTGAGACGAGGTAGTCCTCTCTTTATAGTTAAGTATCTAAGTAACAACCCCCACATTCCTAAAACTGAAGGAGATTGTTTCTTTTCAAATCTCTTGCATAGATTGTTACATTTCCACTGTAACTTGCAGAAGAATTGCAAATATACTGCTCCCTGTTAGTCAACCATCTTGTGACACAACTACAGCCCAAACCGTTGCTTTTTACACCATCCTGCATTTGCATTACAATACAATAGAGCGTCTGCACAGCTTGTCATCCATCTTTTTGGAAAAATAAGCTTAATTCCCACAAATGAAATCAGAATTATAATTAGCATGAAACATTTATTAGAGATCAAGTTTTGACTGGTTGGATCAAACAATTGTATGACTAATCCCAAAGGCCAACAGCTAAAAACAATTGATGTGATGTTAAATATAAGGTCAGACTTGTTAACCTAGAAGCAGACAAATAAAAAATGCAAGATTTGATACTCCTTCAAGGCCGGCTCTGAGGTCGCCCAAAAGGGGCAATCGCCCAAGGCACAAAATTTCGTAGGGCCCCTAATTTCATAAGTTCTTAATGTAAACAAAGTACAATTGATTTTTTTAACTTATGGAGGGAGAGAAAATAAAAAGTATGTTTGTAACTTTGTATAGACCCATGTATATATGTGTATGTATATTTATGTATGTATAGGGCCCTCTTACACGTTCTCGTCCGGGGCCCAAAAATCAATGGAACGGCCTTGGATGGCTTAGTTCTACAGCCAAAAACTTGATATGAACTATTGAGAAATTAATCATAACATGAAAACTCTTGACCTTTAAAACACGTAGAGGACTGAGAGAAGAGCATGTTTATAATGATTGTTAACAGAACACATCCTATCTCGGTTTACGAAAAGGATTGTTTGATGGAATAATGATTTTACTAAAAAAACCCCAAAGAGTGCTACGAATCATTATACTCAAGTAAACAATAGGAACGTCACTGTAAGAAATTGTGTTTTAATTATCACTCGCCTCTTTTGGTGGAAACCAACACAATGTCTCACATCACATTAACATGTATCAGCCATCTTTTCGAATTTCGAGTTTCATAAAGCAAAACGCACCAAAGAAAACCCTACATATAATCATCATTAGCAGACAATTTAAGAGTTACCAACTTACCATCAATAGTTAAGTTAACTACCATCTACAACAATATAACAAAACTTTCAGAGCAAACAAGAAAATCTACTTAATTTCTAGACAAATCAAGCAATTTGATCAATCCGTTGAGAAATAACACTTACAATTCATGCAATGGTGAGCATAAAACGATGTGTTGTTAAGATAAACAGAAAGAGTGATCAGATAAATCATAATCGGAGGAACATCCGATCATTACTTTAAAACACGCTCCCGATGCGTGAGAGATACATCATTGAAGTGAGAAGAAAAGGTGGAAGATATAAGGGGGGAGGGAGTGCTGACGAGTCAGTAGGCGAGCCATGAATGATGGACACGTAGACGTCTCAGAAAGGGAAGGGATGGTGGGTCGGGTCCCATTTAAGAGGGATTCTGTTCGGCTTTGCTTTATCCTTCCCGAAAGTATTTGGATACGGAAAAGGTTCTTCTTGTATCTATATACGTTTATTGACCCATGTAAAAACATGGGTATCTTTAATAAATAATTATATTTTATAAATTTTATAAATTTAAAATATCATTATAAAAATTTTAATTGTGGATATTAAATTGACAAAAAAAGTTATATAAACTATGAAATTAATATAATTATAATAAATAAATGGTAAATATAAAAAACATGTTTAATTGGGGTTAAATAACATATTAAAGAAATTATTGAATTAAGCTATATAAAATAAATCAAAGAAATCATTAAAGGTAAAATAAAATGATTAAGTTATTTAATTAGATTAACTTTCATTAATATGAGTTAATTAAATAGTAATTAATTGTAGTTTTTTAAATTAGGAGATTTAGGCGGGAAAACAAAAAATTTGTTAGATGAGGTGATGCCATGTGGCATCAAATGTTCTCATTTATTAATATACTAGTTTATTACCCGCGTATTACGCGGATATTTTTAATATATATAAAATATAATAAATAAAAAGATAAAGATAAATATATAAATATTATTTTTTAAACAAAAGTATATAATGTGATATTATTATTTATTATGACCTATTAATTTCGTATATTTCTAAATATATATGAAGAGTAATTATTTTCTTATATATTTTTTTAAATTTTTATTATATTATCTTATAATTAATAAGTTAGTAGATTATTAGATTTTGTTTGATTTGATTTGAATTTAAAAGTGGATTATATTAGATTTAGATAGATTTAATTAATAATTTAGTAGAGTATTAGATTTTGTTTGATTTGAATTTAAAAGTGGATTATATTAGATTTGGATAGATTTGATTTAAATTTCTTTATTCTTTTTAAAATCTATAACTGCCACGTGTCGATTCATGGTGACGACACGTGGCTTCACCAGAAATAAGTATAGTTACTCTTTTAATAGTATAGATAGAATAGATAAAGATATTATACGGGTTTATTACCCGCGTATTACGCGGATTTTTAATATATATAAAATATAACAAATAAAAGGATAAAGATATAAATATTATTTTATAAACAAAAGTATATAAGATAATATTATTATTTATTATGACCTATTAATTTTGTATATTTCTAAATATATGAAGAGTAATTATTTTCTTATATATTTTTAAACTTTTATTATATTATCTTATAATTAATAAGTTAGTAGTTTATTAGATTTTGTTTGATTTGATTTGATTTAAATTTAAAAGTAGATTATGTTATATTTGGATAGATTTAATTAATAAGTTAGTAGAGTATTAGATTTTGTTTGATTTGATTTGAATTTAAAAGTGGATTATATTAGATTTGGATAGATTTGATTTAAATTTCTTTATTATTTTTAAAATCTATAAATGTCACGTGTCGATTTGACGACACGTGGCTTCACCAGAAATGAGTATAGTTACTCTTTTAATAGTATAGATAGATATCATAAAATGTATGTATATTAAAATTAAAATATAATAAAATACAGTTATTCGTTATAATATTATAAATACTAGTTTATTACCCGCGTATTACGCGGATATTTTTAATATATATAAAATGTAATGAATTAAAAGGTAAAGGTATAGATATTATTTTTTTAAACAAAAAGTATATAAGAATGATAATATTATTTATTATTACCTATTAAGTTTATATATTTCTAAATATATATGAATAGTAATTATTTTCTTATATATTTTTTTAAAACTTTTATTATATTATATTATATTATAATTAATAAGTTAGTAGAGTATTAGATTTTATTTAATTTGATTTGAATTCAAAATTTGATTATATTAGATTTGGATGGATATCATTTAAATTTCTCTATTATTTTAAAAACTATAAATGTCACGTGTCGATTAATGGTGATGACATGTGGCTTCACAAGAATTGAGTATAGTTACTCTTTTAATAGTATATAAGTTGAAGTAGATATTTTACATATATATCAGTTACTTTTCTAATATTCTTTTAAAATTTTTATTAGATATACATTCATACATATATTTAAATTTTTTATTTTTAATATTAATCTAACTGATTTAAACACATCTATCTATCTATTCTATTAAAAGAGTAAATAGATGTCACTTGACAGCTAACTAGAATGCCACTTGACATAACGTGGATACGACACGTGTATAATCTATAATTTTCATATTAAAATAATAATTGCATTAACTAAATTAATTTAGAAATAAAATATCCTCCTATTATTTTAGATTTCAAATTTAAATATGAGTCTATAACTCCTATTATTTTGGATTTCAAATTTAAATTTGAGTCTATAACTCACATCTTTTGTTGGCTTCTTATCCAAACTTCTTAGCTTCTATAATATTTTTTTCCCCTTTTTTGGTGATTATTTAATTCTTAGTTATATATTTTACATTTAGCCCATTTTATATATTTTCTATAATCACTTTAACAGTATAATATTGTTATTCTATTTGTAGTTTCTGTAGTAATTTTTTAAATATATATATAGTTTTGAAAAAACAAGTTATCTACTATTCCGTGTAGTACACGGGTACTAGTTTTTCTACTAATCCATTATATAATTTTCAGATTGGTCCATCAAAGTAAATTTTCATAAAATATCTACTACACTACTAATAATTATTTTCACATAAACTGTAACATTCGAAAACTAGTTTGCAGATATGTGGAACTTATTTATTGGTTTTGATTATAACCCACATGACTTAGTTGAATTTAATTGGTCAATTACACGTGGTTTGACAAAGTATGTTGCTATTACATGTAAATTCTAAGCGGTTGAGATAATAATTGGTTTAATCCTAATGGGAGGATTGAGGTTGTTTTAACGAGTTAAATAACATTTTAAACCCAAATTATTCAGTTGGGAATAATGGAGTTGACGGTTATTTAATTAGTGAATATTGTGTATTATACTCGTTTAATTGAGTTCGGGATCGGAAACGTATATAAGGTTGAGTACTTGGTTGTTTCATTCAGTTGAGCAATGTGTGTGTGTTCCTTCATATAGAGTCAAGAGGGAGAGATTAGGACGAAGGAGTTTAGCAGCAACTATAACAAATAAGTAAGGTTCGTCACCTTTCTTCATCAATCAAGCTCAGAATCTGGTCAGTTGACTTATGTAGGACTTGTTGGATTACTGGCATATTTATTATCTATCAGTGGAGTGGAAGTTACAACATAGGGGGCGTTTGGTTCTCAAAAATATTTTTCAGAATAAATGGAATCTGTCAAAGAAATGAAAAGTTGAAAGGAATGAAATGGAATTAGATTTCATTACTTACTGTTTGGTTGGCAGGAATGAAATAGAATGAAAGTATACTACATTCCTTGTTATTAGTCGATTTGATTTGTAAAGTGGGATGTGATGATGGGTGTACGGTAGATGTGGTAGGATTGGGTGGAATAAGATAGGGTTGGTGGGATAGGTAAGGTGGCGGGGGTGGGTGGGGTGGGTAGGGAAGGTTAGGGTTAGGTGAGGTAATGTAAGGTAAGGTAAGGTAAGGTAGTATGAGTTAGTAGGTGTGGGTGGGTTGGGGTGGTAAGTAAGAATAGGATTGGGGTGGGGTATGATTAGGTAGTGTAGGGTATGGTAGGGGGTTATGGTTACGTAAGGTATGATGGGTGGGACAGGGTAATAATCTGGGATAGGGCGGGTGGGGATAGGATGGGTGGGTAGGGTGGTATATGGTAATTAAGGACATGATTAGGGGTTATAGGTAGGGTGGGTGGAGTAGGATGGGATGAGGTATGGTTAGGTTGGATAGGGTGGGATGTGTAGGGTAGGTTGGGATGGGGTGGGGTTGGGTGGCGTATGATGTGGGTTGGGTATGGTTAGGTAGGACAGGGTAGATGAGTTAGGGATAGAGTAGGATGGGTGGGTAGAGTGGTGCATGGTTGGTGAAAATAGGATTGGGGTGGGGTAGGTAGGGTAAGGTAGGCATGATAGGGTATCTGAGTATGGTTGGTAGGATGAGTTGGTGATACAGGGTCGGTCTGGTAGATAACATCGAATATTAAAAACATATTATGAGAATGAAATCTCAATTATTTGGCTATTAGGTAAGAAAAAATAGATTTCAATGGATGAAGGAAAATTTATGTTAAAAGAAATTCTCTTTCCTAATCCTTCTAGAAACCAAACATACAAATGAAAATTCTCATTCCAATTCTATAGATTTTCTTCAGGATTCTGTGAAACAAACAGACACTTAATTTCAAATTTCAAATTTATAAAGTTATTATAATTATCAATTTTATTGTAAATACATGCTATCTAAAATTTCATTATAAACATTTTGAAAAATAAATTGATATGCATAAGAAATATCATCTTGTATAATAAAGGATCCATAAGCATTTTAATTATTTTTTTAATTTTCTATTTTATTAATACGTATCTATCGTTGGTAAATATTTTTAACTTGATTTTACACAAAAAAATCAATTTAAAATTGTTATGATCATTTAATATAATTTTATGAATTGTATATATGTCAATGTAAAAAATACAATTATATGCATGTCAATGCAAAAAAGTTTTAATATGAGTATGGTTAACTAGAAAAATGTTTGATCCAAACAACACACGAGTACTACATTAGTGTTTTTTTTTTTTTGTGACTTTTGATCGACTAAAAAAAGAAGGAATTTCTTTTTATATTAAATTGATAAATAAATTCAAATATGATTTTACAAAACATTAAAATTATATAAATTGATAAAACTTAAAAACATTGTTGGATTAACCCTTTTATAAAAGGGTTAATGACCAAAAAAAGTAACAAGTTTTGACATTTTTATCATTAATAGTAACATTATTTATTTTTTATCATTTATAGTAACAACTTTTTATTTTTTTTATCAATAATAGTAATGGGTGACCTGCAAACTTGTTTAGCAGGTCACCAACAACTTTTCAGTTATCAAAAATAGTAATAATTTTTCATATGTTTATCAATAACAGTAACATATCAAATTAAACAAACTTTTTTTTATTTTTTTTTAATTTTTCTAAAATTTCATAAATACCAAAATAAACTCAATTTATGTTTCAATTTATTTAATTACATTACCACTATCTTTAGTGACTATTTTTTAAATTTCATTAAATTTATTTATTTACAATTTTTATTTTTTCATAACCTTATAAATTTTTAATATATTCTGAATATTTATGTACGATTAGATAATATTTGATTATTTATTCACAATTATATATAATATGAACGAAAAAAAATAATACGAATCATTTTAATTTCACTTTTTCCAAACGAAAAAAATACGAATCATTCTATTTTTAGTTTTTCCCAGCAAAATAATATGAACTATTTTGGCTTTTAGTTTTTTCGATCTAAATGAGTTGTAGTGTTTTTATATAAAAAACTAAAAATAAAAATTGGTTGCAATAGTCTTCAAGCAGAAAAACTACGAACCACAATTATTCATAATTTTTTGTGTTGTTAAAAATTGTAACACCCCGTCTTGAAAAATATTATGTGGATTTAATTTATTGGTCGATTAAATTATTAATATTGCGTTGGGGCAATGGTATCGCGATTAGTGGAATAAACACGTGTTGGGGTCGAGTATACATGTCACCCGGTTATAATTCTAGCGGATTATTAATAATCATGAGACCACAAAATTAAATGAGAATATTGATATTAATTATGAAATATTGATAACGGGGTCGGGTATCGGTGTCGAACCCGCGTTATAAATGATATGTTTATATGTATAACACGTTTAACTCTTTGCTTCCTTTTCATTCATACAAAAAACAATTGAGAAATGTTGTGTGTGTTTGTAAGAGCAAACAGAAGGAAAAAAAAAAGTTGTAACGGATCGAATTGAGATGTGGAATTCATCTTTATCTTGGCTTGTAGTGTTCTTTAACTTGGGAAAGTAAGAAACCTCTAATTTAAATGAGTTGATTGTGTTATAAGCTGCTAAATTATGGAAATTGGTTTAGCAAGTGTTTGCAAGTGGTTATGTATCGTTTTTATGGGTTGCAATAGTTTTTCATTCGACAAAACTATAATCTGGAATAATTCATAGTTTTTTTCGTTGTTAAAAACACAAAAGTAAATGAGTTGCAATTAATTTGTACGAAAAATCAAAATGATTTATAGTTTTTTGTAAAAAAAAATCTAAAACATGATTGGGTCGTAGTTTTTTATTCGGGAAAGATAAAAGTTGAATGGTTTATAATCAATTTCGTTTGGAATTTACTAAAAAGCCGATCAATTTGTAATTTTTTTTATTACAAATGAAAAGTATTACGAACGAAAAAGTATTGCGACCATTCATATTTTAGTTTTTCTATGAATGGAAAAACCCTGACTCATCGTGTTTTATAGTTTTATAAATGAAAAATATCGAGACTTATTTTGATTTTTTGTTTTTTAATAAAAAAAACTATGACTCATTTAGATTGGGAAAAACTAAAAAATGAAACGATTTGTATTATTTTATTTGGAAAAATTAAGAAAAGGATGGTTCATAGTTTTTTAGTTGGAAAAAGTGAAAATTGAAATGATTCATAGTTATTTTTCATTCATATTATATATAATTGTGAATAAATAACCGAATATTATCTATCCGTGTATATTCGGTATATTAATTTGGTTTATTTTGGTGTTTATGAAATATTAAAAAACTTAGTAAAATAAAAAATTATGTTTTAATATGATATGTTACTATTATTGATAAAAATCTGAAATGATGTTACTATTTTTGATAACTGAAAAGTTGGTGACCTGCTAAACAGGTTTGCAGGTCACCCATTATTATTATTGATAGAATAATAAAAAGTTGTTACTATAAATGATAAAAATAAATAATGTTACTATTAATGATAAAAATGTCAAAACTTGTTACTATTTTTGGTCATTTGCCCTTTCTAAAATCAAAAATTGCTATTTTGATGGATGAAAAATATCTAAAATGGAAACAGGCCTACTACTCTCCGCATACACATTACACAATACACAATACACACGCTTGGAGCAAAGATCCACCGCACACACAGATAAGCCCTCTCTGTGCCCTATCGAACCCCAAATAAATTTACTTCGATGCTTTCATAAACCCCAGAGTCAATCAACCAAAACTTTGCATCCGACTTCTCTCACCACCACGGCGGTTATGGCGTCGGCATCGTTGAACTTGACGACCACCTTTGTTGGACTCGCCAAGCTTCAGAAAACCCCGATTGCACTCAATCATTTCCCTCGAATATGGAGAAATCTCAGTTTCCGCCATCGAGCTAGCTCAACAACCTCTTGTTCCATCCATTCAACACTCGCCGGTGCTGATTTGTTCAGACCAAAGCGATTCTCACGCAACTTATCCGTTGCCGCAACGGCCACGCCGACTCAGCAAGAGGAGGATTCTGATGTATTGACCAAAATTCCACCTGACGATCGAATTCCAGCAACGATCATTACCGGTTTCTTAGGTTCCGGAAAGGTTATTATTTCCCCTTATATCACAATTACTTTCTATGAAGTTGGTGCATTTATACTGTATATGTATTCGTAACAGTAGTCAAGGAAAATTGACACTTTTAGCTGATATATACTTTCTCATGTGCTTTGAACAGACAACATTATTGAACCATATACTTACAGCTGATCATGGTAAACGGATTGCAGTTATCGAGAATGAGGTACCATCGTAATCTTCTCTAATTTCATACTACATCGTTCTGTGACCTGGGTGAATTAGTTTTGCATATTTTGGTTCGTTGTTTGGTTTTCTTTTAATGATTGTTTGTTTGAACTTTGAAAGTTTACAGCTCCTGTAGTCTTGTCTGTAGTTCCAATCGCTTGGTGTTAGGATGTGACTGTGATTTATTACATTTGCAGTATGGGGAGGTGGACATTGATGGTTCCTTGGTTGCTGCAAAAGCTGCTGGAGTGGAGGACATTATTATGCTTAATAACGGTTGTCTGTGTTGCACAGTCAGGGGTGATCTTGTTAGAATGATAGGAGAGTTGGTGGATAAAAAGAAAGGGCAATTTGACCATATTGTCATAGAGACTACAGGTAGGAATTGGTAATTAAACTTGAGTTGAAGTTTATCTAATTGCAGGAGTTCCTTTTGGATTCTTGATTTTTAAAATTCCTGCACAATATTTGACACACCTGAAATGTTTACTTATTTTTTTTTTCCAAAATTTGCAGGGCTGGCAAATCCAGCACCAATTATACAGACATTTTATGCGGAGGATCAGATTTTTAATGATGTTAAGCTTGATGGTGTTGTCACCTTAGTAGATGCAAAACATGCTAATATTCATCTGGATGATGTTAAGCCAAAAGGAGTTGTCAACGAGGCGGTAGAGCAAATTGCTTATGCTGATCGTATTATTGTTAATAAGGTATCTATTATCACCCTTTTCCATCCATTCCATTGTGGAGTCGATGTTCTTTCGATACGTCAAACTTGTTTTTATACTTGAAATTGTTTAAAATCTATAAAATTGTTAGTCAGAAGCTGCAGAACAACACCCTCTTTTTTGAGTTAACATATGCCACTAAATCTGATCCAGATAAATTATTTGAAGGCTATACTATCATAAGTTGTTGACCATATTAATTGGTCAATGCCACATGTGTATGATACTATGACATGTAGAACTGAGTCTATGTGAACTTTATCTATTTTTTCTGTAAGGGCATCCTTTAACTATTCCACCAAGTGACGGTTGACTTTTTGGTTGCATTGCTTAAACTCTTACATGGTTTGGCATAAAATAAATTCATAGCATTATGCTAACCGGAGCATCTGTGTATTCGTTAGTGGGGAGTTTTGACCTCTCAACATGGTTATCATATTATAAAGTTGTTAATGCGGCATATGTGATATGTATTGCTCCATACTCATAGTGGAACTGAAGTCTGTTTAATAATGTTGCTTTAGACCGATCTTGTTGGAACCGGAGAAGTTGCTGCTTTGGTTCAGCGGATAAAGGTACATGGTTGCCTTTTGGTTCGTTGAATATGTTCTTTAGTATTGATTTATTTGCATGCTAATCCTACTTTGATGACATTGAAATACAGGGCATAAATCGCATGGCCGAGTTAAAACGTACTGAATTTGGGAAAGTGGACTTGGATTACGTCCTTGGGATAGGAGGTTTCGATTTAGAAAGGTTATTTCTTTCTTCATGTTTGTAGTTTGTGTCTGGTTACATGTACATGGAAAAAGTGTATGCACTTCTCATGTTTATATCTAGCATTTTCATTTCCAACAATTTTGGTGCAATTCATTGAGTTGATGCATGGTGGATTTGATATGAAGAACATGATTGGAGCAAACAAAAATATTGAACAACATACTGCTCCTTCGCATATATCGCTCCAATGTCTGTGACCATGCAGTGGGGGTTTTATTTTGAAACTATTATCATTATTTTAATGAAGTCTTTAGTTTTCTCTAATGTTACACTTTCATTTAGCTTAACTTTATTTCTGTATGTTCCTTAAATGTGGGCTTAAACTTGTAAAAGAATGATCGTGGTTGATGTGTTCTAATTCTATCTCATGATTGGTTCATGGACTTGTTTATTAACTTGTTTTTATATACATATTTGCTAGAATTGATGCTGCCATTGAGGATGAAGCTTCAAAGGAAGAACATCATCATGACCATGAACATGATCATGAGCATGAACATAGTCACGATCATGATCACCATCATCATGATCATGACCACAAACACGGTAACACAACTTTATTTAATCTATATATTTATGCACACCCACATGATTGCTGCTGGAAATATATGAAGGCATGGGAGGGATCATACTTGCATTATAACATTTAGAATGTATTGGTAGACATCCTCACCTTCATTATAACATTTTCTCTTAGAAAAAAAAGTAGCTTGTTTTCATGGTAACATTAATGGTTGCAATAGATTTTCTCTACCTGCAAAGATGCATGCTATTAAACACAAAATCATATGAGCAACCTGCTCATATCTTGTTGTTTCTATTTTCTCGATCAGTTCCTATTCTTTCAACACTGAGAAACAATGTAAACTATTCTGTTGAAAATACGAAGCATGTTGACCAATCAACATCTTTTATTTTTCGGCCAAGAAGTATATTCGATGGTTTTCTTTTGTTGCCAGTTTTTATGATGAGTATTGTTTATTTTTTTGACTTTGACCAGAACATCATGATCATACTCATGACCCTGGCGTCTCTTCAGTCAGCATAGTTTGTGAAGGGAGCTTAGATCTTGAAAAGGTTGGTTGTGTAGTTTATATAATTGTATAACGCTGATGGATAACTTTTTGAACATATGGATAGAGTGACAAGTTCTGTATGATGCAGGCTAACTTCTGGCTTGGGAGTTTATTAATGGATAGGAGTGAGGATATATATCGCATGAAGGGCCTTCTATCTATTGAAGGGATGGAAGAGAGATTTGTCTTCCAGGTGACTGTTTCCCATTACAATGCGCACGTACCATCTAATTTTGGGCACATTGTTTAAAATATACTTTTTTTTTATGTTGACCTTTAATAATTTGTATTAGCTGCTTGGACTACCAAACATCATCTCTTAATACAAATGTCTTCTGATTTATTAAACAGGGGGTACATGACATATTTCAAGGCTCACCAGATCGGGTGTGGAACCCTGACGAACCAAGGGTAAACAAGATTGTGTTCATAGGGAAAAATTTAGATGCCCAGGAACTAGAGAAGGGCTTCAAGTCATGTTTATTGTGAGCTAAAACATTATATGATTTGGGAGGAAATCTTTGGAACTTGATATGGATAGCTATACCTTTGTTGGTAATTTTTGTTGTATGATAAATTAGAGTAAAAAAGATGAAAAGAACCATACTACATTACTACCTACGTTCACTTGATAAATCTTTTTTTTTTTTTCGGGGGTGCTGATCGATAAATTGTTTTTCCTTCTCATGCAATGTGTAGAAATTGTGTATGATTTTGAGGTTCGAAATCAAAGCATTACTGGCTTAAAAAAATTGTCTGTTAAATTTCATTTTCCCCTTTTGTTATGTATGTATGTTTGACGACCATTTTTCATCCTAGTTTGGTCCCTTGTTACTTGCTTAGAAAGTTACTGTTGGAAGTTTGAGATCAATCAATGTAAGTTACGTGAAACCATGCAATAAAACTGGAATAAAGTTTGCCGTTAACTTAGAAAGTTACTGTTGGAAGCTTGAAAAGTAAATTGCAAATGATATGGTTACAGATGATTCCCAACTCCTCCAAAGTAAGGAAATGCAATGGGAGGGTAGACTGTAGAGTGTCCACAAATCATGTCTTGGACGGTTAGGCCAAAATACATTAATATGGTATAGGGGAAAGGGTAACGGTCCATCTTTATATCTCTAACGTTTATGGGTGCAAAATGGGTTATGGGTTCGTATCATTGAATTTGTTATGAAACAGATATTGAGTAATGAAATCAGAAGAATGAAATCCAATTAATTCTGAAATTGATTAGCTAAAACAGGTAAATGATTCTAGAGAAACTCTCTTTCTCATAACCGAATGGTTGGAGACCCCTCAAAGCTACTAAGCAATGAGTCAAACAATCGTCTAACAATATTATTGCACACCCCACATGACTCTCCTCCTCTTTATTTATAGATCTCCTTACTAACTAACTACTACTAATTTTCCTATTTTACCTATTCTAGAATTAATTGACATGTTTCTATCATTACTCTCGCATCAAGACTTGCAATTAAAAAGTGCCGGCTGATACTGATACAGGGATGTTGCAGGAAGGGAATCAGAAACCCCCAGTTCTTCAATGCGACAAAAATACCCATGCCTATCCTCAGTTTCATTAATGACCCTCTGGATATTTGTGAGCCGGTCCATATTGGTTACCACAGTGAAAACAATTGCCCTTCTTGTGCCTCTCTTCCCATTCCGATCGAGACAAGGATCGAACCCCATGATCCCGAGGTAACAAGTGAGAATTATCCAACGAAAGTTTGGGAGAAGGAGCTTTGACGGCAGAGCGCTATAAATCAAAGCGTAGAGTGGATATCTTCATATCACTTGGAAGCGGATTAGGCTCACGAAAATTGAACCGGTCCATTTGTGAAAGTGATCCATCTGAGAATGATCAAAAGGCCCACCAGAAGGGTGATAGCGAAAGCGGACAATACATTCGTTTGCAGGAGAGGGCCGTTGCATAGCCTTCACATCTTTGGCCAAGTACATGGCGTCCAAACGCGATTGTGGCCGATGAAGATGTAAAAGCCTGCGATTCTGATAACTTTGGCACCAACGAGAGAGAAGATACTCAAAATCGTCTATGTAATCATGGATAGAATCACACTCTTGAATGGAGGCCAATAGTTCATACGGATTTTGAATATCCAATCCAATGAATCGTTGCAATAATTCAATCTTAAAGTGCTCCCAATCATTTGGTTCATGGATTTGAGTAACCACCGTAAACCTGTCGAGCGACACCAGTCATGTTCAATTGAGCCAGACGAAGATGAAGATGGAGAGAAGTACAGTTAATATCAAAATAGAGGACTGGCCTTTTGAATCATAAAGATATACATTAGTTGATCTTGAATAATATATGATTGATGTCAGTAACAGGGTAATGATAGGCTTGCTTCATGACATCTAGGTGCTGTTTGATTGCATAAGAGGTTAATTGTCTGATGTCTGATTCCACTTCTGATTGATGAGAGGTGGTCCTGATAAGATACTAAGATCTGATAAGAGAATTCAATAAGTCTGTTTGTTTTATAAATTATCTGATTCTGTTATTTTTTATTAATTTTACATATTAATTCCCAAAACCAAACAGATATCATTGATTAAAGTCAAATATCAAGTAAGAAAAATATCATTGAATCAAAGTGATCTATGTAAACATTTAATATCATTCAAATAACATTAACAAGATTTAAGTAAGAAACCAATTCAAGTTTATAAGTTATAATCAAGTAACATAAATGCATTCAATAAACATATAACCAACATGCTTTCAAGAATCAAATAACAATTAAAGTTTATAAGTTATAATCAAGTTTATAAGGTTACGTTTATTAACTTCCAAATAACTTAAGTTTATAAGTTATATAGATATGTTACTGAAAAAGAATAAATTTTATCAAAAAGTGTTGGAATATTTCTCGTTATAATAAATATGGTAAGAGGTAGGGTAGGGGTGGGTAGGTTGAGGGTGAGTGGGGTAAATAGGGTAGGGTAATGGTGTAGGGGTAGGGTGGGTAGGTTGAGGGGTAAGGTGGGTGGGGATGGGTAGATTTGAGGGGTAGGGTAGGGGTGAGGTGGGTAGGTTTGAGGGGTAGGGGTGGGAAGAGATAGGGGTAGGGTGGGGTGGGATAAGGAGGGGTGAGGTGGGGTGGGTAGGTTTGATGGGTTAGTGTAGGGGTGGGGTAGAGTGGGATCGGGTAAGTATGGGAGTGGGGTGGGTAGGGTTAAGGGTGGAGATGGGGATGGGGATGGAGTGGTATAAGTAAGTTAAGGGTAGTTAGGGTAGGGTGAGATTAGGTGGTTGAGGTTAGGGTATGTTGAGGGTGGGGTGGGGTAGGGTAGGGGGTTTTAGGATAGGGTAGGGTGGGCGAGGTAAGGTATGGGGTAAAGGTAAGGGTGAGATGGGAAAGATGTGTACTTTTTTTTGGTGTGATAAGTGGTGATAAGAAGCATATCAAAGTCTTATCCTGATAAGACATGATAAGAGAATTTTGACTCTTATGTCTTCTGCATATCAAACGCACTTATCAGTATTTCCTCTTACCGAATAAGAGGTTACCTCTGATAAGAGCCTGATAAGTGGCTATCAAACACCCCCCTAGTATCATATAACAAATGGGATTCATGGGTGGCCTCAACTAGACTTACAACTCCCCACAACATTCTTGAATATGATTGATCCGAATGTCTGAAAGAGACATAAATGATGCGTTCAAAGTGCTGTCAGGGGGAATTTTGCAGGACGGGTTCTACAAGTAAAACATACCTCTTTAAGCACTGAAAGGAAACTTGTCATATTGAAAAAGAACAAGATCGAGTGATAGTAACATTTGTGATGAACGGATGATGTTTGTAGGAGTGATGGGTCCATTCTTTCTAATTGCTGTTGGTGAATTATGAATCTGATCCCACATTGGAAGCCAATAAAAGATGCAAACGAAAAGCTGGTTGAATAAAAGGTAGGAGATGACAATTGAAAACTCACTTACCTGGACGGGGTCTTTGGGCGATCAAGAAGGTCCATGGCCTAGGTCGGTGATCTCCATTGCACATTAAGGAGAGGTGCTGCTCTAAGGTCGGCCCAAGTTGGTCGAGCCTATGTCATAATTTGTGCCAGCGGGGGCTTGCGTTCGCGCTGCCCCTACCAAACTGTAGTTTCAAGTTTGAAGTGTTTAATCTTTACTCCTGTATAAAGCACAAGTAGTATTTAATTATATCATTTAAAAGTAGATATTTTAGACATTTTCACTGATTGTGCCACACAACAAAATTGGAGCTTGGTTGCTGTTTCATTTGCAGGATATTTAACCTGAGATCCTACAGGTCTGTCCATTACAAGTGCATGTACTATCTAATTTTGGGCACATAAATAAAAATCATATACTTGGTTTACGGTGACCTATTTTTAATTTATTATACGGTGAAGATAATTTGTATTAGTTGCTTGGACTCTGACAAGCATCATTTCTTTAGCCCAATTTTTTCTTCAAGGCGAGACGAGGCTATGGTTGATGACGTTTTCCCACACATTCAGAAATCAAGTTTATTATGGCTAGGAAATAGAAGTAGAAAAAGGAATTGGTGTTGGGACTCTTGGATCTCTCGTGCTTGAAGCATAACCTTTTAGTTTAATCTGTTAGGCGTATGTTAACTTATCCGTGCACAAGGGTCTTTTCTTGTAGACTTGCAACATGAGTAGAGAACTAGAGATCGTGTTTGATTTGAGATTCAAAATCAAAGCATGATCGGGTTTGATTTTATCTTCTCCATCTGTATGACGTATGTTCAAACTTGGTCCCTTGTTACTTGCTTAACTCGTCACAAGAAGTGCTCGTTGCTGAAAGCTGAGGCTACATTCTGTGCATCGTTATTATTGTATGGTGTTGTCCACGTGTCCCTAATAATTAAGTGGAGATCAATTGATACAAGTTATGTGAAAACATGCAAGAAGTTTGAGGTTAAATTAAAAAGTTAGTGTTAGAAGTTTGAAAAAGAATTTGCAAATGAGATGGTTTCAGATTAGTCCCAACTCCTGTATGTCTGGGACCATTTTAAGCCAAAACATATTAATATGGTAAAGGGTAAATATCCATCACTGTATTAATTTCCAATGTTCTTGGGTGCAAAATGGTTCAGAGTCCAATTTCATACAAACTATTCGAGATTAATTTTTTTTGATACTAAAAAGTGATTAACTATTCCAATTTTGATTTTTTCAAACAATTTAAAATTAAAATTTTTATTAAGTATTTGCATCGAAGAAACTACGAACCATTTTAATTATATTTTTTTTCCAAACGAAAAAAAAGCTTCAACACGTCCTTTTTTTTGAACTTTTTTGAATGGAGAAAAGAAATAAATCATTTCGATTTTAGATTTTTCCAAACGAAAAAAAAACTACAACTAGTTTTTATTTTTCTTAAATGAAAAAAAGAATAGAGAAAGATTTGAATTCTCAATAAATAATTGAAAAAAAATGAACCATGTATATCATATATAATCTTAAATAAATAATTATAGTAATACATAAAAAAGCTAACCTTAATAATAACAATAAACATACAAATAAAAATTAATAATTAAAACAAAAGGAATAAAAAATAAAATGTTATATTTGGATAATTATATTATAAAAAGAAAGAAAATACTAAATATATATATGAAAACTATGAAAATTAAATTAAATTATCAAAAAAGGTAACATTTTGGTCCCTGATAATATGATATGTACATAAATGATCCCTAAAATTCAAAAGGACAAAAATGCCCCTGAAACTAACGGCTCAAGTTAATCGCCATTAGTTTCAGGGACCAAAATGTTACAACTTTTCGATTTTAGGGACTTGTGGTGTAATAAAATTCTTTCAGGGACTAAAACCGTAATTTTATATAAACCACAAGGACCATTTATGTAATTTAGTCTATAAAATATTAAAATATAGTCTTTTGATCATCATTTAACTGAGTTTCTGTTTACTTATGCAGAATAGAGAGGTACATGCCTCGTAAAAAACAGGTTTCGCTCATCTAGTGTAAGCAACTACCACTTTATTATGCAATTTTCATCAACATTTCTAGGAAAGTAGGAAACGGCTGACAGATTTCAATACTAAGTTTTTTTTTCTTATTTTTCACGGGAGAAGCCTGATTTCAATTATAGCATGTTCAGGCATTAACGAGCTTAGGGGCGGATGTACATGTCAAGAAGAGGAGGGGGGGGGGGGGAGCCCCCAATGGTTTGGTTATAATCTCCAAACTTATATATAATTTTGAAGTTATAAGCATTGTTATTAGTTATACATTAGTTAATCATAAATATACACAATGTTAGAGAAAATGAAAAAAAAGGGAAAATAGCGCTCAAACTGTGAAAGTATGAAACTGACGAACCAAACTAGTTTTGTTGGTTTGGCCGGTTTGATTTGCAAATACAATCTAGCTTGCTTCGTTTGAAAAAATTCTCAAACTGAGGGTACCAATTTTGACGTAGATTTTATCAACAAACCAGACATGCCAATCTCCAAACTTATATATAATTTTGAAGTTATAAGCATTGTTATTAGTTATACATTAGTTAATCATAAATATACACAATGTTAGAGAAAACGAAAAAAAAGGGAAAATAGCGCTCAAACTGTGAAAGTATGAAACTGACGAACCAAACTAGTTTTGTTGGTTTGGCCGGTTTGATTTGCAAATACAATTTAGCTTGCTTGGTTTGAAAAAATTCTCAAACTGAGGGTACCAATTTTGACGTAGATTTTATCAACAAATGCCAAAACAAACCGTATACATGCCTAAACGGCATAGATAAACTAACATTAATCTTAAATAATATATGATTGATATCAGTTACAGGGTAATGATTGGCTTGCTTCATGACATCTAGTATCAAATGATGGTTACCACTTACCAATAGATGGGATTCATGGGTGGCCTCAACTAGACTTGCAACTCCCAACAACATTCTTGAATATGATTGATCCGAATGTCTGAAAGAGACATAAATGATGCGTTCAAAGTCCTTTCAGGGGGAATTTTGCAGGAGGGGTTCTACAAGTAAAACATACCTCTTTAAGCACTCAAAGGACACTTGCCATATTGAAAAAGAAGAAGATCGAGTGATAGACATTTGTGATGAACGGATGATGTTTGTAGGAGTGATGGGTCCATTCTTTCTGATTGCTGTTGGTGAATTATGAATCTGATCCCACATTGGAAGCCAATAAAAGATGCAAACGAAAAGCGGGTTGAATAAAAGGTGGGAGATGACAATTGAAAACTCACTTACCTGGACGGGGTCTTTGGGCGATCAAGGAGGTCCATGGCTTAGGTCGGTGATCTCCATTGCACTTTAAGGAGAGGTGCCGCTCTAAGGTCGGCCCAAGTTGGTCGAGCCTACGTCATAATTTGTGCCAGCGGGGGCTTGCGTTCGCGCAGCCTCTACCAAACTGTAGTTTCAAGTTTGAAGTTTCTAATATATACTCCTATATAAAACATTCGCTCACATACTTGGTTTTAAAAATAACTTGCAATACATAAGGTACAATGTTATACAGCAAACTCCGGAATTTTAAGAGGTACAATTATAATAGCTTGAAAACGGATTTTATCAGCTTTTGAATTCAATCATCAAACTTCCTCTTCATCTTCAAGGATATGATACGGATTCTGAAAAGTCTCTGTCCCTCCCTCCAAATATAACGCCTCGTGAGAGATTATTATCTCTCTTTCTTTTTTTTTTTTCTTTATTTCGTGTTTTAATCCAGTGTGAAACTCATCTTCTCCGATTTGTGTTGCTGCCCATACGGTTAGTCCATTTATCTCAGTTTTCGAACTACTCTCTGTCCTCTGCCCTCCTTCACAGATAACGATACACTGTTTCTCTTCTTTGGCTTCCTTTTTCTTATATGATTTTTGAAGGGTTAATCTAATATATGATTTTCGAACACTCACTGTGTAAAAGAAGTAGGCCAAGTATCTTCTTCACCACTTTAACAGTGAAGTACTAAAAATATAACAGGAAATCTGTGAGGTTTTTTCATGGATATTCTACTAAATTCCCATTCAACTGATGGTTTAAGCTGCTCACTCGTAATGCGTAAACTGATTTGAAATTTAGATGAAAAGGAGTCTTATTTCTTAGGCCTTCTGCTAATTGTGCAGTCAATTAGTCACTGGTGTATTATTAGAGTGAGGGGTATACTCCTCTTTCTCAAAAGTGGATACTTGAGATATTTTCACCGATTGTGCCACACAACAAAATTGGAGCTTGGTTGCTGTTTCATTTGCAGGATATTTAACCTGAGATCCTACAGGTCTGTCTACAAGGACACCAAACACATAACAAACTGAAAGGCAAAAAAAAAAAAAAAAAAAAAACCGATTTCAGTCTTTGGTGGATTATTAAGAGCAAAGCAGAACACAATCTAGATATATCAACCTATTTGGTGAATATTCACGAGTCGGCCCATTTACAGGTTTTATTCCAATGGGTGTTTTGTCTTTGCATCAAGCGGAGGAAAAAAATGAATTTAGCATATTTCTTCGTTCATCATATGATAGGAACGGAGATGAGTGAAGTAGGAGATTATGAAAGTAGCTATCTGGAGAGATACTTTATGGCAGTTGAAGAGTAATGTTTTGAAAAAGAAATGGAAATGAAAAATGAAACTAATGCTGAATTCTTGAAGATGTATTTGATATACTGGTCACATAGTCGGCAGAAACTATTTTTTGTTGGTTTTATTGCGGCCAATGTTTGGAACTGTTAATTTTTCGAGGATTATAGGGCTTTAATGGAACACCTGAGACTAATTAGCACCTGAGAGAACAAAGAATGTATAAGAGAAAATGATAATTTTAATAAAAAATGAAATTGTGGATTGTGATGTATTCAAGTTGGACCTTCTATCTTATTACAATCAACTTTGCAGATATATTGAGCATGTCATATTGCCATTTTCGTTTGGTGTAAAATTTTACTATGCTTACTCATTGTTGAATGCGAGAGAAAAATTGTTAGAGCTCTTAAACGCCTCAGTGAGGAGGATGCTAAAGTAGCGATTGCCATCTCTGTGTTAGAGGTTACTCAGGTGGATCGATCAAACTTGTTGAGGTTATTTTGTGGATAACTGATTCATCCCTGCTGCTACACACATTTGTATTAATTTGTCTTCTGTCTAATTCGCTAAATGTGCAGACACATGAGATTCTTGAATCGTCAAAGCAGATAAAGGAGAAGCTAAAAGAAGCGGATCAATATGGTATACCATTTTCTTTGTCAACTTAGCAATTTCTCCTAAAATGTGTACCTTATATAGAATTAAAACCTTTGAGAAAAGTAGGCCAATGTATATATTAATCTGGCAAAAGGGTAAATGCCCATCTGTGTTGTTGTAATGTTTTTGTGTGAAAAATGGGGTCTGAGCTGGTGAAAGAAGATTACACTCTTGAATTTATTTATATTTCTTGAAGAATGAAGTGGCTGAGAGAGAATCCCATATCATCTGAGTAAAGGATAGATGGGAGGGGGAACTGCCTATATAAACAGACGCCCAAACAAGAGAAACTCATACCTTTCTCGGCCTTTTGGCTAAGATCAAGTGTAGTATCTGTTCTTATCAGTTTAATATCTGATATGTGAGTCATTGACTCACTCGATATTAACCTTATTTTTTAAGGGGGAGAGGCCATCACGGTAGCTTGCTATTGGGTCTCTCATGTGTCGCCCTAGTGTTGCACTATTGCTTGGGCCTGGCACACCCCTCCATTATTAGTTTAGCTGTTATATTTTTGTTTGATTGTTTTGTTTGCAAAAAGCAGTTTATTTCCTTTTGAAATGATAATAGTTTGTTTACTTGAAGATTGAACAATTATGACCAAGAATTTTATTAATCCATTAGGCATTTTGAACAAACTTCTTATTTGTCCACATTGTCTGAATAAAGGATAATCGAGACTGGAAAATTCCTTATATAAAGCCAACTCATACCTTTCTTGGTCTTTAGGCTAAAATCAAGTGTTGTATGTGTTCTTATCAGTTTAATATCTGATATGTGGGTCATCATCGACTCACTCAATATGAGTTTTATTTTTTAAGCAATAAAAGATGGGAAGAAGTAGGATGTTCGAGCAGAATGGTCTGTGTAGAGAATACCACATTGGCTGAGAGAAGGGTAGATGGGAGTAGGAAACACCTAATCTCGTATCTTTCTTTGCCTTTTGGCTAAGATCAACTATAGTATCTGACTATCTGTTCTTATCATTGGTTCACTCGATAATAATCTTAGTTTTTAAGGGGGAGAAACCGTTATGGTAGCCTGCTACTGGGTGTAGCTCTGGCGTTGCACTACTGCCTGCGTATAAAGCACCTCTTCAGGGCTAGTTTAAGTTTGTTTCACATATTAGCTGTTGCATTTATGTGTTGGTGCAATATTGGGTTTCTTACTAGAGTGTAATTGAAGCACAAGTAGTTTTTAATTATTTCATTTAAAAGTGGATACTTGAGATATTTTCACCGATTGTGCCACACAACAAAATTGGAGCTTGGTTGCTGTTTCATTTGCAGGATATTTAACCTGAGATCCTACAGGTCTGTCTACAAGGACACCAAACACATAACAAACTGAAAGGCAAAAAAAAAAAAAAAAAAAAAAAACCGATTTCAGTCTTTGGTAGAAATGTGCACTTCTTTTTATAAGTTTATAAATACATAATACAGCGATTATGTATTCACTTGAAACTAGTGTTGCATTCTACGGACAAGAGTTTGGCACAGTAGCTTGCAACCGGGCCTCCGAAGGACGACCTTGGTGGTCTAGGCTTGAAGCACCTCTCTTTCCTGAGGTTCTAATAATGGTCCTGAACTTTTGAACACGTGGATAGACTGACAGGTTCTGTGTCATGCAGGCTAACTTCTGGCTTGGGAGTTTATTGATGGATAGGAGTGAGGATGTATATCGAATGAAGGGCCTTCTATCTATTGAAAGAGAGATTTGTCTTCCAGGTGATAGTTTCCCATTACAAGTGCATAATAAAAATCATATACTTCGTTTACGGTGACCTGTTTTAGTTTATTATATGGTGAAGATAACTTGTATTAGTTGCTTGGACTCTGACAAGCATCATTTCTTTAGCACCATTTTTTCTTCAAAGCGAGACGAGGCTATGGTTGATGACGTTTTCCCACACATTCAGAAATCAAGTTTATTATGGCTAGGAAATAGAAGTAGAAATAGGAATCGGTGTTGGGACTCTTGGATCTCTCGTGCTTAAAGCATAATCTTTTAGTTTAATCTGTCAGGCGTATGTTAACGTAAGGTGTTGTTTTGTTTCTGTTGTAGCTCCTCCTTGGAGCTTGGTGATTGTTCTATGATATATATCGCTTTCCAAAAAAAAAAGCATCATCTTCCAAGCATATTGCTTCTAACATGAATAATAATATTTGTGCCTTGTTAACAAGGGATACATGAGCATATTTCAAGGCTCACTAGAACTAGGGTAAACAAGATTGTGTTCATTGGAAAAAATTTAGATGCTAGAAAGTAGAAACTACACAAGGGCTTCAAGTCATCTTTACTCCGAGCTAAAACATTATGATTTGGGGGTGATGATGTAGGTCCCTCTATCCAAGGGGTGGTCGCATGCCTTATTGCTAAATAAGGACAGATTGTCCCCTCTTGTGGGCAGTCGCATGCCTTATTACTAAAAAGGACAGATCACCCCTTCCAAGGGGTGATCGAATGCTTTATTACTAAAAAGGACAGATCACTCCCTCCAGGGGGTGGTCGCATGCCTTATTGCTAAAAAAGGACAGATTGTCCCCACAAGGGGGCAGTCGCATGCCTTATTACTCAAAAGGACATATCACTCCGTCCAGGGGGTGGTCTTTTACTGCCCGAAAGATAAATCATTCTCTCCAGGTGCTAGTTTCAAAAGATAGATCATTCTAGAGGAGCTGGTCACATGCCTTAATAAATGAATCATAAAAGTGATCACATATTCCATGAAGTCACCAACAAGAATCAGAACATCAGTACGAGGTATGGATTGCGATTTAAATATGGAAATTTTTGTATACAGTTACATAATACTCCTGGCTCATATAAGGGATCGCCCCGCAGTGATCAGGACTTTGTTAAGTTTCAAGTTTAAATATCTAAGCTATGCTAGACATTAAACCGGAGGGACTTGATGATGGTCCCTCAATCAAATCTAGTGTATAATAAATGTTGATATAGTATTAATATGAAGACCAATTAGTATTGACCACGTCATAGCTGATTGGCTCATTTTATACCGCCTTTAATGTGTTTAAATGATATAATTTTATGTATTAAATCTTGATATAATGCTACATTTAATTGTTATTTATCAATTGAAAGGTTAAAGCTTAAAAGGAGTTAAAAGGAGTAAATTGTGCCTTGGAATGTTCTACTATTGATAAAACTCATTACGCATGTAGGTAATCCTCTCAAGTAAAAGTCTGGCAGATTTGAGCGCAATCGGAACACATTTGTAGAAAGTCAAGCGCAGACTGGGGCGCAGCCCTGCAACCGAGTGCTCAACAGAATGATTTTTTCTGCCAAAATACATGATTTTAGACCCAAGCGCAGGAGGGGGGGGGGGGGGGGGCACGCCTGCGCCCAACCTATATAAATTAAATTTCGCATATTTTTTTAGGGTTTCAGAGCTGCCTATATATATGACAAGTTTCCAGACGGAAAAAGACATATTTTGAGGAGAAATTGAAGAGAAAAGAGGAAGAAAGGTCCTGATTCATCCATCGCGATGTAGTCTGCGCGAAACCAACGACGAATGGTTGGGGTTTGGGATCCTTCTACGCTTCATCTTTTCCCCATCAATCCAACAACTACGAAACTTGTTCCTGACAAGTTCAATGTTTCGTACACGTTGGTTGATGATCTCGCTATTATCGTTCTTAGCTAAGTATTTATGTTTTCCGTTGATGCATTATTGTAACGAACAATATTTTTATTTAGTTTTCTGTGTGATTATTATTTGAATATATTGTTCCATTCGCTTCTATTTATATCTTTATCGTAATACGCGTCGTAGCCGTGTTACATGCCGTGCCGAGCTCATTAGATTAGGAGTTAAGACGGACTGTGAACATGACACGATTCGTGCCCAAAATACGGATTGCGATAGATGTGATTGTCATAACTATGTCTATGTGGTTAGGTTACAAATATAATTAAACGGAATAATAAATAATTAAGTTATTAGCAACCCTAGGTCGATATCCATAATTCCACCCAAACCCTAAATCCGAAGTCGTTGGTGTTCTTACTTCATTCTTTAAGTTTTCGTAATAAAACTATTATTATTTTTCTAAAGATTCGCTCAATCACTTCCTTCCATCTATTAGTTTAATAATTAGTTAACAACTATCGTAGAATATTATTGATAACCACATGCTCCCTGAGGAGACGATCCCACTTACCCTAGCTATAAGTTAAGGTGATTGGTGTTTTTATAAATTATTTTTGAACGCTTTATGACGAGCGGTTGTCAATAGCATATGAGGTGGTCATGCTACATAAGAAAGAGAAATGTGAGCGTGACCCTACATACAAAAGGTATGAGTAAGGTTCGTTATAAAAAGGACATGTGTCTTTTTCTGATTGAAGGATATTCAACAAGATTCCAACAGAAGAGTATAAAAAGACTTGTTCTTTCTCTCACTGAGGTATGCACTATACGAAACCCTAATTTACTCTCTGCAAATTCAACCTTCGCTGTCATCGGAGTGTCGACACAAGACCTCCCTGCTCCGACATTCGCGTGGCATTTTCCCTTTGTTTTGCAGTGACTTATTCCTAGATCGACGCGCACGAACAAGGGGAAAATCTTTGAAACTCGATATGGATAGTAATACCTTTGTTGGTAATTTTTGTTGTATGATAAATTAGAGTAAAAGAAGAGAATAACCATAGTACCTACTTTCACCGGATAAATCTTTTTGTTGGGGCTTTATCATTGTTGCTGTACCAGTTGGATTTGACTCGAAATATTTCATGCACAAGGGTCATAATGCCGATAAATTGTTTTCCTTGTAGACTTGCAGTTTAATATATGATATGTGAGTATGTCTGGGACCATTTTAAGCCAAAACTATTAATATGGTAAAGGGTAAATATCCATCATTGTATTTCCAATGTTCTTGGGTGCAAAATGGTTCACAGTCCAATTTCATACAATTTGAATAGAGGTTGAAGGTGGGTCAATGAAGTTGAAAATCTTGAACCATTTTCAGTTCCAGATGGTTGATTTGGGATGGTGGGATCCAGTTTCATCTCCCAAGTTTTTCTTTAATTTACTTTTGGGTTGAAAGCAAAGAATCAATAAAAAATGGAAAGAATGAAGTGACTGAGAATCCCATATCGTCTGAGTAAAAGATACACGAGACTGGAAAATTCCCTATATAAGCCAACTCCTAACAAGGTACAAACCATACCTTTCTCGGCCTTTTGGCTAAGATCAAGTGTAGTATCTGTTCTTATCAGTTTAATATCTGATACGTGAGTCATCGACTCACTCGATATTAATCTTATTTTTAAAGGGGGAGAGGCCATCATGGTAGCTTGCTACTGGGTCTCTCATGTGTCGCTCTAGTGTTGCACTAGTGCTTGGGCTTGGCATGCCCCTCCATTACCAGTTTAAATTGTTACTATGGTTTTTCTATATTCTTCAAATGTAGTTGAATTTCACATTTAGCTTTGTAATGTTGCTAACTTTTCTGTCTCTGATCTAGAAGCATATAAAATTTAGTCTTTTGATCATCATTTAACTGAGTTCCTGTTTAGTTATCCAGAATAGACAGAGGTACATGCCTCAAAAAAACAGGAAAGTAGCATTCATTGGCCAAGCCGTGGTTTCAATTATAGCATGTTCAGGCATTAACCAGCTTGTCATTTTTCTATAATTTGTATTTTTTTTCTATAACGTATAACAACATATTTTGGTTCCTATAAGCCTGATATCTGTCCTTGAAATTGCTTGCACCCGAGCTGATATACTCGATACTCCCCTCATCAGCGTGCCCATCTTTTACTACATCTATGCATGTTCACACTCCATGTTATGGAGTTCTATGCCAAAATTTGTAAATCAATCAAGTAACGGCATTAGGGATGTGCATGGTTCGACTAAAACCGACCAAATAGAAAAACCAAAGTAATTTGGTCGGGTTGGCCGGTTTGATCCGTCATAAATGGCCGGCCGGTTTAGTAAATACATAAATAAAATCGTTCTAGCCTAAAAAATGTGGATAAATATTTTTTATTTATCAAGTTTCAATATTTATACAATGTTAGAGAAAATGAAAAAAAGGGAAAATAGCTTAAAATGTGAAGGTATGAAATTGGCTAACCAAACTAGTTTGTTGGTTTGACCGGTTTGATTTGCAAATACAATTTGACGGAGATTTTATCATCAAACCAGACATGCCAAACAAAACCGTACACATGCCTAAACGTCATAGATAAACTAACATTAATCTTAAATAATATATGATTGGTATCAGTTACAGGGTAATGATTGGCTTGCTTCATGACATCTAGTATCAAATGATGGTTATCAACACATGGAATTCATGGGTGGCCTCAACTAGACTTGCAACTCCCCACAACATTCTTGAATCTTGAATATGATCGTTCCGAATGTTTGAAAGAGACATAAATGATGTGTTCAAAGTGCTTTCATGGGGAATTTTGCAGGACGTATTCCACAAGTAAAACAGACCTCTTTAAGCACTCAAAGGAAACTTGCCATATTGAAAAAGAACAAGATCGAGTGATAGTAACATTTGTGATGAACGGATGATGTTTGTAGGAGTGATAGGTCCATTCTTTCTGATTGCTGTTGGTGAATTATGAATCTGATCCCACATTGGAAGCCAATAAAAGATGCAAACGAAAAGCTGGTTGAATAAAAGGTGGGAGATGACAATTGAAAACTCACTTACCTGGATGGGGTCTTTGGGCGATCAAGAAGGTCCATGGCCTAGGTCGGTGATCTCCATTGCACATTAAGGAGAGGTGCCGCTCTAAGGTCGGCCCAAGTTGATCGAGCCTACGTCATAATTTGTGCCAGCGGGGGCTTGCGTTCGCGCAGCCCTTACCAAACTGTAGTTTCAAGTTTGAAGTGTTTAATCTATACTCCTATATAAAGCGTTCACATACTTGGTTTTAAAAATAACTTTACGGATTCTGAAAACTCTCTGTCCCTCCCTCCAAATATATCGCCTGGTGAGAGATTATTATCTCTCTTTCTTTTTCTCTTTATTTCGTGTCCGGTGTGAAACTCATCTTCTCCGATTTGTGTTGCTGCCCATACGGTTAGTCCATTTATCTCACTTTTCGAACTACTCTCTGTCCTCTGCCCTTACAGATAATGATGATACACTGTTTCTTTTCTTTGGCTTCCTTTTTCTTATATGATTTTTAAAGGGTTAATATAATATATGATTTTCTAAGACTCACTGTGTAAAAGAAGTAGGCCATGTATCTTGCCATGTCTTCACCACTTTAACAGTGAAGTACTAAAAATATAACAGGAAATCTGTGAGCTTTTTTAATGCATATTCTACTAAATTCCCATTCAACTGATGGCTGGTCACTCCTAATGCGTAAACTGATTTGAAATTTAGATGAAAAGGAGTCTTATTTCTTAGGCCTTCTGCTAATTGTGCAGTCAATTAGTCACTGGTGTATTATTAGAGTGAGGGGGTATACTCCTCTTTCTCAAAACCACCTATCTGTACACCTCAGCACCACTTCAGCTTTTCTCTCTCTACCTTTCCCCACATTTCTAAGTTGGAAATACCTAACTTTTAAACCTTTCCATCTTTCTTGATTTTTTTTAAAATAAATTCATTTTAATTAACAAAACAATTAAAACTAAATAATTAATTTCATAAATATTTAAAAACTATTACATAAAATAAAATTTAAAAATTACGGAATTAAAATAAAAAATACATAACAATAAAAAAAAACTAAAATTACGAATAAACATTAAAAAAATACAAACTAGCCGTCAAAATTTGGTATTTGGGCAAGTGCAATATGTTCCACCAGATCTGATCGAAGATTACTGTGTGTATCCCGATTGCGAATTTCCAATAGCGTATTTTGATATACTTCATTGGAAGCGGAATGTTGATTGGATGGAAGCTCAGTTTTATTGAAATGAACATATCACGAAGTCTTCGTCTTCTAAGATCATATTGTGTAATATGACACAAGCATACATGATGTGTCTAATTTTATGTGGGTGCCATGGTCGTGTGGGGTTGTTTATTACAGCAAAACGAGCTTTGAGTACACCACAAGCTCGTTCAATGTCTTTTCTTGCCGACTCTTGTGTTGCCTTGAATTTTTTTCGTTTGTCATCGGTTCGACACGAAAAAGCTTTCACAAAAGTCGTCCACTCGGGGTATATCCCGTCGGTTAGATAGTACTCATGTTTGTTTTGTGTTCCGTTAATAACAAAAGAAACAACCGGTGCGATCCCATTTGAAACGTCGTTGAACAGTGGTGATTGATTAACCACATTGATGTCGTTGTTGGAACCCGCGACGCCAAAGAATGCATGCCAAATCCATAAATCTTGTGATGCAACCGCTTCCAACATAATTGTCGGATATTGGTGATTGCCTCACATGTATTGACCTCGCCATTTTGTAGGGCAATTTCTCCATGCCAAATGTGTACAGTCGATGCTGCCAAGCATTCCACAAAATCCATGTTTTGATTAATGGAACGCGTACAAATGATGAACATCAGATTCAGTCGGTCTACGCAAATATTTTCGTCCGTATAGCTGAATAATTCCCTTACAGAATTCTTGCAAGCTTTCACGCGAAGTTCTTTCAGACATATATATAGAAATTTGTGAATCGAATCAGGCACCATGCCATATGCGAGTTGCCGAATAGCAGATGTGCATTTTCGTAATGCAGTAAATCCCCTTCTACCTCGAGCATCCCATCGCAAGGTAAAAAATTCAAAATGTTGCTCCATATGGTAAACTATTCATAGGAATAGTTCTTTGCCCATCCGGAACCTCCTCTGAATATCATCTCCATAGAGAGGATTATCTGTAAAATAATCACGCAAAAGACGTTCATTTGCAGCTGCTCGGTCTCTCTAAATTACAATTCTTCGTTGATTAATTTGCGCAGAGCTGGCATGTAAAAATGCTGCAAAGACTTGTTGAATACGTTGATATTCGTCTTCCGACGACTCCGAAGATGATGATGACGACGAAGACGAAGACGTATACGGTTCCATCACAATAAATATAAAATTGTGAATGATTGAAAGATAGAAATTTGAAGGTGTATAGATTGAAAATAAAATTGTAAAATATAAAATTGAGAGGTGTATGAGAATTAGATTGAAAGAGAGAAATTTGAAGGTGTATAGATTGAAAGATGTAAGGATTTAATATATTGGAGTGAAGTACTTATACGGTAAAAATCTTAGGTTAATTTTTTTAAGTAAACGGTCAAATGACCGTTAAAAAGGAAAAAGACAAATAAAGAGAGCGATGGGGTCGCGCGGGGAGCTGAAGCCAGGGAGGGGTTGATTTTGCTCGGGACCAGACACAAAGGGTGGTGTTCCCGGCGGCCTGGGGCTGATGTGGCAAAGCCGAGATATACCCCTCTCTCTTAAGAGCAAAGCAGAACACAATCTAGATATATCAACCTATTTGGTGAATATCCATGAGTCGTCCCATTTACAGGCTTTATTCCAATGGGTGTTTTGTCTTTGCATCAAGCGGATGAAAAAAATGAATTTAGCATATTTTTTCGTTCATCATGTGATAGGAAGGGAGACGAGTGAAGTAGGAGATTATGCATTCACTTGAAACTAGTGTTACTTTCTGCGGACAAGAGTTTGGCACAGTAGCTTGCAACTGGGGCTCTCAAGGACCACCTTGGTGGTCTAGGCTTGAAGCACCTCGATCTCTAGCCTAAGGTTCTAATCATGGTCGAATATGTGGATAGACTGACAGGTTCTGTGTCATGAAGGCTAACTTCTGGCTTGGGAGTTTATTAACGGATAGGAGTGAGGATGTATGTCGAATGAAGGGCCTTCTATCTATTGAAAGAGAGATTTGTGTTCCAGGTGATAGTTTCCCGATACAAGTGCATGTACTATCTAATTTTGGGCACGTAAATAAAAATCATATACTTGGTTTACGGTGACCCGTTTTTAATTTATTATACGGTGAAGATAATTTGTATTAGTTGCTTGGACTCTGACAAACATCATTTCTTTAGCACAATTTTTTCTTCAAGGTGAGACGAGGCTATGGTTGATGATGTGAATAGTAGAAGTAGAAAAAGGAATTGGTGTTGGGACTCTTGGATATCTCGTGCTTAAAGCATAACCTTTTAGTTTAATCTGATAGGCGTATGTTAACGTAAGGTGTTGTTTTGTTTCTGTTGTAGCTCCTCCTTGGAGCTTGGTGATTGTTCTATAATATATATCGCTTTCCAAAAAAAAAAGCATCACCTTCCAAGCATATTGCTTCTAACATAAAAAATAATATTTGTGCCTTGTTAAGCAAATAACAAGGCTCAAGTCATCGGGGTACATGAGCATATTTCAAGGCGCACTAGATCTGGTGTGGAACCCTGAAGAACTAGGGTAAACAAGATTGTGTTCATCGGAAAAAAATTAGATGCCAGAAAGTAAAAACTACAGAAGGGCTTCAAGTCATCTTTACTCTGGGCTAAAACATTATGATTTAGGGGAAAATCTTTGAAACTCGATATGGATAGTAATACCTTTGTTGGCAATTTTTGTTGTATGATAAATTAGAGTAAAAGAAGAGAAGAACCATAGTACCTACTTTCACCGGATAAATCTTTTTGTTGGGGCTTTATCATTGTTGCTGTACCAGTTGGATTTGACTCGAAATATTTCATTCAGTGTCTACCGCAACTTATCCATGCACAAGGGTCATAATGCCAATAAATTGTTTTCCTTGTAGACTTGCAGTTTAATATCTGATATGTGAGTATGTCTGGGACCATTTTAAGCCAAAACATATTAATATGGTAAAGGGTAATTATCCATCACTGTAATTCCAATGTTCTTGGGTGCAAAATGGTTCACAGTCCAATTTCATACAATTTGAATAGAAGTTGAAGGTGGGTCAATGAAGTTGAAAATCTTGAACCATTTTCAGTTCCAGATGGTTGATTTGGGATGGTGGGATCCAGTTTCATCTCCCAAGTTTTTCTTTAATTTACTTTTGGGTTGAAAGCAAAGAATCAATAAAAAATGGAAAGAATGAAGTGACTGAGAATCCCATATCGTCTGAGTAAAAGATACACGAGACTGGAAAATTCCCTATATAAACCGATGCCCATAAAAGAAAAACTCATACCTTTCTCGGCCTTTTGGCTAAGATCAAGTGTAGTATCTGTTCTTATCAGTTTAATATCTGATATGTGAGTCATTGACTCACTCGATATTAATCTTATTTTTTTAGGGGGAGAGGCCATCACGGTAGCTTGCTACTGGGTCTCTCATGTGTCGCTCTAGCGTTGCACTACTGCTTGGGCCTGGCACGCCCCTCCATTACCAGTTTAAATTGTTACTATTGTTTTCCTATATTCTTCAAATAAATGTAGTTGAAATCTCTCATGTAATTGATTAAACAAATATGACTAGGTTTGGATGATTGGTGATGTTTAGCCGTTTAATGTTGTGCTCTGATCTAGAAACATATAAAATATTAAAATGTAGTCTTTTGATCATCATTTAACTGAGTTCCTGTTTAGTTATGCAAAATAGAGAGAGGTACATGCCTCGTAAAAAACAGGTTTCGCTAAGTAACTACCACCTCATTATGCAATTTTCATCAACATTTCTAGGAAAGTAGGAAACAGCACTGATGTGTGGCTGACAGATTTCAATACTAATATTCTTATTTTTCAAGGGAGAGAGTCGATCATTCACTGGCCAAGCCCTGGTTTCAATTATAGCATGTTCAGGCATTAACGAGCTTAGGGGTGGATGTACATGTCAAGAAGAAGGGGGGGGGGGGGGGGGAGCCCCCAATGGTTTGGTTATAATCTCCAAACTTATATATAATTTTAAAGTTATTGTTATTAGTTATACATTAGTTAATCATAAATATACACAATGTTAGAGAAAATGGAAAAAAAGGGAAAATAGCGCTCAAACTGTGAAAGTATGAAACTGACGAACCAAACTAGTTTTGTTGGTTTGGCCGGTTTGATTTGCAAATACAATTTAGCTTGCTTGGTTTGAAAAAAATTCTCAAACTGAGGGTACCGATTTTGACGTAGATTTTATCAACAAACCAGACATGCCAAAACAATCCGTATACATGCCTAAACGGCATAGATTAACTAACATTAATCTTAAATAATAAATGATTGGTATCAGTTACGCAGTAATGATTGGCTTGCTTCATGACATCTAGTATCAAATGATGGTTACCAACAGATGGGATTCACGGGTGGCCTCAACTAGACTTACAACTCCCCACAACATGAATACGATCGTTCCGAATGTTTGAAAGAGACATAAATGATGTGTTCAAAGTGCTTTCCGGGGGGGATTTTGCAGGACCTATTCCACAAATAAAACAGACCTCTTTAAGCACTCAAAGGAAACTTGCCATATTGTAAAAGAACAAGATCGGGTGATAGTAACATTTGTGATGAACTGATGATGTTTGTAGGAGTGATGGGTCCATTCTTTTTTTCTAATTGCTGTTGGTGAATTATGAATCTGATCCCACATTGGAAGCCAATAAAAGATGCAAACGAAAAGCTGGTTGAATAAAAGGTAAGGGGTGACAATTGACAACTCACTTACCTGGACGGGGTTTTTGGGCGATCAAGAAGGTCCATGGCCTAGGTTGGTGATCTCCATTGCACATTAAGGAGAGGTGCCGCTCTAAGGTCGGCCCAAGTTGGTCGAGCCTACGTCATAATTTGTGGCAGCGGGGGCTTGCGTTCGCGCAGCCCCTACCAATCTGTAGTTTTAAGTTTGAAGTGTTTAATCTTTACTCTTATATAAACGCATTTACATACTTGGATTTAAAAATAACTTGCAGTACATAAGGTACAATCTTATACAGCAAACTCCGGACTTTTAAGAGGTACAATTATAATAGCGTGATGTACAAGTCTTTACAGCAAGGTTATGATACGGATTCTGAAAAGTCTCTCCCTCCCTCCGAACATAACGCCTGGTGAGAGATTATTATCTCTCTTTCTTTTTCTCTTTTATTCGTGTTCTAATCCAGTGTCAAACTCATCTTCTCCGATTTGTGTTGCTGCCCATACAGTTAGTCCATTTATCTCACTTTTCGAACTACTCTCTGTCCTCTGCCCTCCTTCACAGATAATGATACACTGTTTCTCTTCTTTGGCTTCCTTTTTCTTATATGATTTTTGAAGGGTTAATCTAATATATGATTTTCGAACACTCACTGTGTAAAAGAAGTAGGCCATGTATCTTGCCATGTCTTCACCACTTTAACAGTGAAGTACTAAAAATATAACAGGAAATCTGTGAGCTTTTTTCATGGATATTCTACTAAATTCTCATTCAACTGATGGTTTAAGCTGCTCACTCGTAATCCGTAAACTGATTTAAAATTTAGATGAAATGGAGTCTTATTTCTTAGGCCTTCTACTGATTGTGCAGTCAATTAGTCATCTGGTGGATTATTAAGAGCAAAGCAGAATACAATCTAGATATATCAACCTATCTGGTGAATTCATGAGTCGGCCCATTTACAGGCTTTATTCCAATGGGTGTTTTCTCTTTGCATCAAGCGGAGGAAAAAAATGATTTTAGTATAGTTTTTCGTTCATCATATGATAGGAACGGAGATGAGTGAAGTAGGAGATTATGAAAGTAGCTATCTGGAGATACTTAATGGCAGTTGAAGAGTAATGTTTTGAAAAAGAAATGGAAATGAAAAATGAAACTAATGCTGAATTCTTGAAGATGTATTTGATATACTGGTCACATAGTCGGCAGAAATTATTTTTGTTGGTTTTATTGCGGCCAATGTTTGGAACTGTTAATTTTTCGAGGATTATAGGGCTTTAATGGAACACCTGAGACTATTTATATAGCACCGAGAGAATAACAAATGTATAAGAGAAAATGATAATTTTTAATAAAAAATGAAATTGTGGATTGTGATGTATTCAAGTGAGACCTTTATCTTATTACAATCAACATTGCAGATATATTGAGCATGTCATATTGCCATTTTCGTTTGGTGTAAAATTTTAATATGCTTACTCAAACTTTTTGTGTTTTCAACTCCAGAAAATGGACATGGGACCATGCCCAAAAGTGCACTCATTTCAGCTGAGGAAAGAGTATCCTTTTTCTTACATTTGTATTATTAGATTGGCTTATATGTTGATTATGATGTAAAAGTGCCAAAACCACAGTATGTTAAGTAGAGATGCACCTTATTATCTGATTTTTTTTTTATCTTTAATTCTTATTATTGTCTTGGGATCATAAATATAATGATGGTTTTGTGATTGAAGAAGGACAAGGATCGATCACTGAATCATGTCTGATTTTTAGTAGATGGTGGCTATGCTATATGCTTCCATTGTCACTTTTTGTTTTACATCCTGACTTTTTAATCTTAAGATTTATGGAGTTGTGTGAGATTCGAATGTTAGTGTTACTTAACAGCAATCAGATATCAAGAAGCTAAGGCAAAAGGTAAAGATAACTATGATAGGGAATTGGAAGATGTTATAGACAGACTCATTGTTGAATGCGAGAGAAAAATTGTTAGAGCTCTTAAACGCCACAGTGAGGAGGATGCTAAAGTAGCGATTGCAATCTCTGTGTTAGAGGTTACTCAGGTGGATTGATCAAACTTGTTGGGGTTATTTTGTGGATAACTGATTCATCCCTGCTGCTACACACATTTGTACTAATTTAATTGTCTTCTGTCTAATTCGCTAAATGTGCAGACACATGAGATTCTTGAATTGTCAAAGCAGATAAAGGAGAAGCTAAAAGAAGCTGATCAATATGTTATACCATTTTCTTTGTCAACTTAGCAATTTCTCCTAAAATGTGTACCTTATATAGAATTAAAACCTTTGTTAGCCTTTGAGAAAATTAGCCCAATGTATATATTAATCTGGCAAAAGGGTAAATGCCCATCTGTGTTGTTGTAATGTTTTTGTGTGCAAAATGGGGTCTGAGCTGGTGAATGAAGATTACACTTTTGAATCATTTCAGTTGTAGATGGTTAATTTATTTATATTTCTTGAAGAATGAAGTGGCTAAGAGAGAATCCCATATCATCTGAGTAAAGGATAGATGGGAGGGGGAACTGCCTATATAAACAGACGCCCAAACAAGAGAAACTCATACCTTTCTCGGCCTTTTGGCTAAGATCAAGTGTAGTATCTGTTCTTATCAGTTTAATATCTGATATGTGAGTCATTGACTCACTCGATATTAACCTTATTTTTTAAGGTGGAGAGGCCGTCACGGTAGCTTGCTATTGGGTCTCTCATGTGTCGCCCTAGTGTTGCACTATTGCTTGGGCCTGGCACACCCCTCCATTATTAGTTTAGCTGTTATGTTTTTGCTTGATTGTTTTGTTTACAAAAAGCAGTTTATTTCCTTTAGAATTGATAATAGTTTGTTTACTTGAAGATTGAACAATTATGACCAAGAATTTTATTAAACCATTATGCAAATTGAACTAACTTCTTGTTTGTCCACATTGTATGAATAAAGGATACATCAGACTGGAAAATTCCTTATATAAAGCCAACTCCCAACAAACAACTCATACCTTTCTTGGTCTTTTGCCTAAAATCAAGTCATGTATCTGTTCTTATCAGTTTAATTTCTGATATGTGGGTCAAACAACAACTCATACCTTTCTTGGTCTTTTGGCTAAAATCAAGTGTTGTATCTGTTCTGGGTCATCGACTCACTCAATATGAGTTTTATTTTATAAGCAATAAAAGATGGGAAGAAGTAGGATGTTCGAGCAGAATGGTCTGTGTAGAGAATACCACATTGGCTGAGAGAAGGATAGATGGGAGTAGGAAACACCTATATAAACCGATGCTCAAACAACACGATCTTTCTTTGCCTTTTGGCTAAGATCAACTATTGTATCTGACTATCTGTTCTTATCATTGGTTCACTCGATAATAATCTTAGTTTTTAAGGGTGAGAAACAAAGCACGTCTTCAGGGCTAGTTTAAGTTTGTTTCACTTATTAGCTGTTGCATTTATATGTTGGTGCAATATTGGGTTTCTTACTAGAGTGTATTTGAAGCACAAGTAGTTTTTAATTATTTCATTAAAAAGTGGATACCTGAGATATTTTCAATGATTCTGCGCCACAACAAAATTGGAGCCTGGTTGCTGTTTCATTTGCAGGATATTTAACCTGAGGTCCTACAGGTCTGTCTACAAGGACACCAAACACATAACAAACTGAGACCCAATAAGGCAAAAAATTTATAAAACCCATTTCAGTCTTTGGTAGAAATGTGCACTTCTTTTTATAAGTTTATACATAATACAGCGATTATGCATTCACTTGAAACTAGTGTTACTTTCTACGGACAAGAGTTTGGCACAGTAGCTTGCAACCGGGCCTCTCAAGGACCACTGCACCTTGGTGGTCTAGGCTTGAAGCACCTCTTTCCCGAGGTTCTAATAATGGTCCTGAACTTTTGAACATGTGGATAGACTGACAGGTTCTGTGTCATGCATGCTAACTTCTGGCTTGGGAGTTTATTAATGGATAGGAGTGAGGATGTATATCGAATGAAGGGCCTTCTATCTATTGAAAGAGAGATTTGTCTTCCAGGTGATAGTTTCCCATTACAAGTGCATGTAATATCTAATTTTGGGCACACAAATAAAATCATATACTTGGTTTACGGTGACCTGTTTTTAATTTATTATATGGTGAAGATAATTTGTATTAGTTGCTTGGACTCTGACAAGCATCATTTCTTTAGCACAATTTTTTCTTCAAGGCGAGACGAGGCTATGGTTGATGACGTTTTTCCCACACATTCAGAAATCAAGTTTATTATGGCTAGGAAGTAGATGTAGAAAAAGGAATTGGTGTTGGGACTCTTGGATCTCTCGTGCTTGAAGCATAACCTTTTAGTTTAATCTGTTTGGCGTATGTTAACTTATCCGTGCACAGGGGTCATATTGCTGATAAATTGTTTTCTTGTAGACTTGCAACATGAGTAGAGATCGTGTTTAATTTGAGATTCAAAATCAAAGCATGATCGGGTTTGATTTTATCTTCTCTATCTGTATGACGTATGTTCAAACTTGGTCCCTTGTTACTTGCTTAACTCGTCACAAGAAGTGCTCGTTGCTGAAAGCTGAGGCTACATTGTCTGCATCATTATTATCTGTTTGTAGGAGTGATGGGTCCATTCTTTCTTTCTAATTGCTATTGGTAAATTATGAATCTGATCCCACATTGGAGGCCAATAAAAGATGCAAACGGAAAGCTGGTTGAATAAAAGGTTGGATATGACAATTGAAAACTCACTTACCTGGACGGGGTCTTTAGGCGATCAAGAAGGTCCATGGCCTAGGTCGGTGATCTCCATTGCACATTAAGGAGAGGTGCCGCTCTAAGGTCGGCCCAAGAAGGACGAGCCTACGTCATAATTTGTGCCTGCGGGGGCTTTGCGTTCGCGCAGCCCCTACCAAACTATAGTTTCAAGCTTGAAGTGTTTAATGTTATCTAATCACTTGGTTAGCAATGTGATTTTTTAACTCGTTAACAATTGATATTGTACATGGAGTTTGGATTGTTTTGAGATATAATATCACTAGCGGTGAGATTTTTCTGGATATTTTGAAAGTGAATCTGTGCCATACTGGGATTGGTACCGAAACTTTATAATTAGTTGGGCATTCTACGGATGATTAACTCTACTATTGATTTTGATATTAACTTTACTTAATTGGTTTTGATGGTAACATTCAATGTTGGTTTTGATGGTAATATTCAATGTTGGTTTTGATATTAACCTTATTTGTTGATTTTAATTTTAACTTCGTTTATTTGTTTTGATATTAAATTTGTTTGTTGTTTTTGATATTATTTTTTATATAGCTGTGTCATAAATAAAGAAATTTGTAACCAACCGATCTGATACCTAATATACCGGGGTGTGATACCGAATTGATACCAAAGTTTTATAATCAGTTTGCTACTCTGTACTAACATTACACCTCAAAAAAATTCGGTACCACCGAATTCGGTACTCGCAAAAAAATTTGTAACCAACCGTTCTGATACCAGGGTGCGATACCGAACTAATACCAAAGTTTTTTAATCAGTTTGCTACTCTGTACTAATATTATACCTCAAAAAAATTCGGTACCACCGAATTCGGTACCGGTAGAGAACCGATCCCACCCCTAATTAGTTTTATTTGGTTTTGGTGAATCGATTTAACATTTAACAAAAGGCTCAAATTGATAACATTATGAAAAAATCATGGTTCTTTTTATCGTAAACCTTAAATTTAATGTCATAAATCGATAGTGATTTCATAGTTTCAATAAGAAAACAAAATAATGCGAGAAATAAAATGGTAAAAAATAATGTTTAGTAGGGTGAGCATGTGATGGTTTGGAGTGGTTAATATCTAAATACTAAACCATAACATAACCAGTCAAGTTAAATTCTTTACTATTCGGTTTCAGTGAACGACTGATATTTTTACTGGGGCGGTTGACTTACTAGTTAACCACAAATGGTAGGGTGAGCAGAATAACCGAAAAGTCAAACTGAAACCGAAACCGAATTAATCCATAATAACTGAACCACTATCGATATTTGAATTTTGGTTAACCATGTATAGTGCTATGGTTTTGGTTTTTACAAATAATCGAACCATCCCATCTTAAATTTAATATAGGTTTAGTTGGTTCTCTAATCTTTTATTCTTTTAATTAATACTTTAAAAAGTAAAGTTGAATGTTTCCATTCATTAAATTACTTTATAGTTTTTTTTAAAGTATGATTGCAATATATTAACGATATTATTATTATATACATTAAAAGTTAATAAATATTGAATGAAATACTTATGTCCTAAATTAGGCATGGAAAGCTAGATCTGGACTGGGTTATCATCTTCAGAAGTTACTGTTATATATAGTTGGACTGTTTTTAAATCAAAGATATTACGAGTCAAGTGGCTTTAAGGATTGAATCCCTAATCGAAAAAGACGCATCAAGAATGAGGAGCATTTTAATGATGAAATCAAATTAACAACATACTTATTTACAAGCTAACACATGGTCCATCTTTTCATTTACAAGGGAATCAACTCTAATTATTACTTAATTCTAAAACTTAGGCCTATATATTTCGGAAGTTTCATTTTGTACAATTGAACACTTCGGGTGCTTTGCTACCCTTCTATTTGTTTTAGCGTAATCCAAGACAACAAGGCCAAGAACATGAACTTAAATTCCGGTTTAATAACGTAACTAAACAAATGCCTAGCATATTCCAACTCAAGCGTCAAGATTACAACACATTGAAACTTTTCCATTGCCAAACAAGAGTTGAAAATCGGCGTTGTATGTCAAAGAATTTATCATTGACACCCAAAATATCATCGATGCATTGATAATTTTGAGAAAAAAGTAACTACGCTTTCAAATAATATTAGATTTTTGACCTAAGGTTTCTAGTAGTAATGGTTTTTTGGTAACTATTGTAACTTATCCAAAATTTGTGCTTCCTTCAAGCATGATTGACTTAAAAAAGTCAATCAATATTAATGGAGTTAGATGGTTTTAGATGAGTCCCAACTAATCCAGCTCCAAATAAGGAATCACACCAACGAGAGTGTAAATTTAGGAGTAGAATTTGAAGGATGTGTGTCTTAGTCTTTTTTTTTTTTTTAAAAAAAAAAAAGCAAAGTAGAATTGAAACCTTTGTTAGGCTTAGAGAAAATTAGCCCAATGTATATTAATCTGGTAAAAGGGTAAATGCCCATCTGTGTTGTTGTAATGTTTTTATGTGCAAAATGGGGTCTGAGCTAAGCTGGTAAATGAAGATTACACTCTTGAAGAATGAAGTGGCTGAGAGAGAATCCCACATCCTTTGAGTAAAGGATAGATAGGAGGGGGAACTGCCTATGTAAACCGACACACAAACATGAGAAACTCATACCTTTCTCGGCCTTTTGGCTAAGATCAAGTGTAGTATCTGTTCTTATCAGTTTAATATCTGATATGTGGGTCATCGACTCACTCGATATTAATCTTATTTTTTAAGTGGGAGAGGTCATCACGGTAGCTTGCTACTGGGTCTCTCATGTGTCGCTCTAGTGTTGCACTACTGCTTGGGCCTGGCACGCCCCTCCATTACCAGTTTACATTGTTACTATTGTTTTTTGATTTTCTTCTAATGTAGTTGAATTTCACTTTGAAAGATTGTAATTGATGAAAGCAATCTGAATAGGTTTGGATGTTTGGTGATGTTTAGCTCTGTAATGTTGCCAACTTTGCTGGCTCTGATCTAGAAGTTCCTGTTTAGTTATGCAGAATAGAGAGGTACATGCATCGTAGAAAACAGGTTTCGCTCATCTAGTTTAAGCAACTACATCTTTCATTATGCAATTTGTGCTTTCATCAAAATTTCTAGGAAAGTAGGAAACAGCGCCAAGCCCTGGTATCAATTATAGCATGTTCAGGCATTAACGAGCTTGTCATTTTTTCTATAATTCGTATTTTTGCTATAACGTAAAACAACAGATTTTGGTTCCTATAAACCTGATATCTGTCCTTAAAATTGCTAGCACCCCATCTGATACACTCGATGTTCACCTCATCAGCATGCCCATCCTTGTTTGTCAGTTGCAGATGGTTAATTTATTTATTTTTCTTGAAGAATGAAGTGGCTGAGAGAGAATCCCACATCATCTGAGTAAAGGATAGATAGGAGGGGGGACTGCCTATGTAAACCGACACACAAACATGAGAAACTCATACCTTTCTCGGCCTTTTGGCTAAAATCAAGTGTAGTATCTGTTCTTATCAGTTTTAATATCTGATATGTGGGTCATCGACTCGCTTGATATTAATCTTATTTTTTAAGTGGGAGAGGCCATCACGGACTCACGGTAGCTTGCTACTGGGTCTCTCATGTGTCGCCCTAGTGTTGCACTACTGCTTGGGCCTCGCACACCCCTCCATTATCAGTTTAGCTGTTATTTTTTCGTTCTATTTTTTCTGTTTGCAAAAAACAGTAGGTTTCCTGTAGAATTGATAAAAAGTTTGTTTAAAAAATTTCTTATTTTTCCACGTTGTCTGAATAAAGGATACATGAGACTGGAAAATTCCTTATGTTCAAATGAAAACAATATCCTGAGACCCAGGAAGACAAAAACATACCCATTCCAGTTTTTTGGCTAAGCAGAACTGAATGTATAGTTTGTATTAGTTTATAAATATATGCTATGAAACATTGATCATGTATTCACTTGAAATCAGTCTTATTTTCTACGGACGAGAGTTTGGCACCGTGGCTTGCAACCGGGCTTCTCAAGCTTCGCCTTGGTGTTCTAGGCGTACCGTTCCAGTTTACTAACTACTAATTCACTGTGTGTTCTGCACTACATACAAAATAACTCCCGAGTGATTTGTGGGAACCAACATTAATTATTTATGTAATTAGTTAATTATAAATATAGATTCAATTTAGTTAATTAAAATATTAAATTATGCTTTTCATGGTTACAATCGCAGGAACCACATTTTGGTGGGTTTTTTAATTATGTTTTTCACTAGAAAATGTATTCTTGAAACTGCTCTAACTTGATAAAGGCTCTTCAATCTCACATACAAACACAAGTATACATAATCTTGATTGTTGGCTTTTGAATTATCCCATAAGGCCATAACAACATTTGTGTATCCATTCAGACAAATAGTTATTCTCCGAAGGTGATTCATATTCACAATTGCTTGAGTTTATCCGAGCATTGATACATCAGTTCATTTGAAAGCTGGTAGTTTTGGAGAACATTTCATTGTCAAATGATATATACTAACACAATGAAATGAAATGTTGTCCAAAACTACTTACTAAATATAGTTGCAATATTATGTCAGGGAGGATACGTTGTAAACTTGCATAAGCTACTTAATAAATAACATAATGATGTATAAAACAACCATACGTACATCAATTAATTATGAACCAATCATTCTGAAGAACGAGAATTTGTAAGTTGGTATAACGATAGTGAGTGATATTGGGAACAAACCCACAGTAGAGTCGGTCACATCACAATAATGACATTGACAATCAGAATTCCTTTCTTATATCCCACATTGATTGCTGAGAAGACCAAGTTGATACAGGGGTTTGCATAAAAGGTGGGCTAAAGGACTGTTGAAAACCATCTTTGCGCTTGGGGCAATGACGCAGCTAATGAGGTATTAACCGAGGCGCGTCAATTGCTGGTTGAAAACTATTTCCAAACCCCCTCTTCAGCCTTGGTTTTTCCTGGGCTGTTGAGAATTTCTGGAAGGGTTCCCTTATGGGTAACACCCTACAATTTATTAGTCTTAAAAAGTTGTTCAATATGATCACATATGGTTGGTGTTTTAAATAATATAAAATACTTGTCCATTTTAAATAACTAGTAGTGTATTTGCGCAAAGCAGTGGGACAAATAATTTTCATTTGGTAACTATTTATACTATGTAGCACATCCTTCTTCGAAATACATAGAAAAAATGTTTATTTACCAAATTATTCCCTTTTAATTTTATACTAAAAGTCAATTAAAACAAGAATTGACCAACACACATCCAACTTAACTTGAAAAACAGTATAAAAGATGTATTCATAAAAATTTTACACAAGTCGATCAATAGTTGCAGCTAAAACCCACCCTACGAAAGAGATCCATTTTAAAAAGGTATATTAGAAAAAAATTCAAAATATTCCATTGGTCATAGGTATCAACTGAACACACTCATAGGTATCAGATATATGATTGCAGTTGCAATACCTTAGCTGGAATCCATATAAAAAACAGAGACCAAGAATGAGCAATAAAGATATCAAATTTAATACTCGAGGGAAGTATCATCCAAAAACATAAGAAAATCAATGAGTGAGGTTAAACACTCAAAGTTTCTTACTTTGCTAACAACACAACCTCCAAAGACTTGCGTGACAAAATTGTCACTTTGTGAGATGAAAGCAACATCCTTTGCTTTTAAATTGCTTTAAGAACTTTCAAGTCTATCCAAATAGCATGGCAAAAATTCATGAGCATCTTCCTGCTGAAATCTTTGGAATGATGATGAAAAATCTGGAAGTCATATGGTCAAGAATAACAAATATACTGAAGAACACATTGCAAAGCACAAATTTGGGGAAACCAGAGTTCAAAACATAAAAAACACAAATGTGATTTGTAAAGAGTTTCAAAGGATACAACTCACATTGTCAACAAATATCCAAGGAGAAACAATTTTTCCAGTTAATGATAATGAAAGTTCAATGTACTCCCACAAAGCAAAAATCAAACGGTTCATTGTAACCTGCAAATCAATACTTCAGATGATAAATTTAACAAATATGCCAATTAAATCACAACAAGACTTGTAAGAGTAATCTGCAAATATTAGACTAAACACGTACTCACCGAGAGAAATCGAGATCATACCAGCTTCTTCTTCCTACGGGCTGCGTGTGTATGGAAGACTACCGGTGTAACAACGGAATCGACGGGAGACGAGAGTAGGTACTTGGTCAAAGGTCATGAAATGCCTTTTTGATGGATGTTTCGTTGCTAATTGTGAGAGACGCAGAGCTGCTGTGAAAACAAATCGGAGACATGGAGTAGGAGAGCCGCAATGAAGATTGAAGCAGATGAAGATGAAGCGTGGGGGGAGAGGAAGAGTTTGGTTGTGTTCCCAATTCTCCAGTTCCCAAGGTTGCATGGCCTAAAAAATTCAAAAGATCCGTTTCAAAGTTTTTTCTTGCAACAAAGTCTTGTACATATTATGGATTTATACTTGTACCTCTTAAAATTCATCATGTATCAAAGAGTTGTACATTGTGTATAAAAAATTGTTTTTAAGACTTATAACTAAATACATTATATAGTAGTATAGATTATCTAAAATGTTGTTTTTTTTATGTATTTTGTAATTCGTTTGAAATGAATATAGAAGAAGAAAAATGCTTCAGTTAGTCCCTCTTGTAGAATTCTGTGCGAGATTAGAGTCTTGAATTCGGCCCATATGTTAAGAGATTCAAATCGGTCTATAACTATAAATGTCTATCTCTGTGGTTCTAAAGTTTTTGTGAGCAAACTTGGGTCTTATAATTACAATTGCGGCCGTTGAAGGTTCGTGAATGAAAGTTGAAGATCTTGAATTGCACTCGGTTCCAGATGGTCGATTTATACATATTGAGTTCCAGTTTCATCTCCAAACCTTTTATTTTCTTTTGGGTTAAAAGCTGATAAATGATGGATGGAAGAGGATGTCTATTAAACAGATGATGTTCATTGTCTATGTAGAATGAAGTGGCTAAGAGAGAATCCCACATCACACGAGTAAAAGATACATGAGACTGGAAACTGCCCTTATCTAAGCCAATTCCCAACAGAAAAGAACTCATACCTTTCTCGGCCTTTTGGCTAAGATCAAGTGTAGTATCTGTTCTTATCAGTTTAATATTTGATATGTGGGTCATTGACTCACTTGATATTAATATTATTTTTTAAGGGGGAGGGGCCATCTCGCTAGCTTGCTACTAGGTCTCACGTGTGTCGCCGAGGTGTTGCACTACTACTTTGGCCTGGCACACCCCTCCAATACTAGTTTAAATTATGATAGCAGGAAGGTAGTACTGTTTCGTTGTTAACTTTTGCAGTGTTTGATTGATCGGTTAAGCAGCAGAAAATGGTAAGCTCTAGTCCCCAGATCAATCATTCGTTAACTAGAGACAAGTCTCTTACGTTAGGAAGACCAAATCTACAAACATCTAGAATGAATCATGTTCAAGTATAAATGTGATGTTATCAAAGCTTCTTGATATCTCTTTGCTTTCCCTGATTCTGTTTACTAATTACCACTACACTGTGTTTTGCACTACATACAAAATGACTCCCGAGTGATTTGTAGGAACCAACATTGAAATGAAAATTTGACTTTTGTTGGCACTAGCAGGATGCAGAATCATTAAGGGGTCCGGGGTTGCAAGACTTAACCAATTATTAAAATCTTGCTGATGTTTTGTAGAGCAATGATTTAAGCATCGATATCACTCATGTCCGAAGTCATGTGGCGGTCATGGGACCCTGGAGAACAAACCTCTCTAAATACTTGAAAATCGGAAAACGTCTAAAGAAGAAAAAAAAATAGTAGGTTGGTGAATCATGACGTTCGCCCTTTATTTAATTTTGTTGGTGTGCCTTTTGATCCCACATTGGTGAGTGAACAAAGAGCGAAAGAGGAGGCTAAGTAGTATAAAAAATGAGGGAAGGAACAGGAGAAGGCACTTACCTGGACTGGGTCTTTGGGCGATCATGAAGGTCCATGGCCTAGGTTGGTGATCTCCATTGCACGTTAAGGAGAGGTGCCGGTCTAAGGTCGGCCCAAGTTGGTCGAGCCTACGTCATAATTTGTGTTAGTGGGGACTTGCGTTCGCGCAGCCCTTCCAAACTCTAGTTTTAATCTTGGAGAACTTTACATTATTTGATTGGTGCTCATGTTTCTTGGCACTTAGATTCGATATTGTTTTGAATGACTTTATTGGGCAGTTAGATTTTTTTTAAAATTCACTTAGAATCAAACGCTTAGTGTTGGTGATTCACTGATTTGTCACCAATATGATTTAAGTGTAATGAGATAAACTTGTTTGACCAAAATAATCTTATTAAACATTGAACGAGTTAGGATGGTGCAGAGTGCACACTTATTCAAGATTAATTAAAATTAATTACCGGTAGCGGGGTTCCAGGGGCTGCGTGGCGGGTCCAAGGGGCAGAGCCCCTGGCTGGGGTCGAGCTGAAATTTTTTATTTTGAAAAATGTTGCTTTATAAAATTTGATACGAAATTCTAAAATCCAATTTTGACCCAGTTTTGACCCATTTTGAAATTCCGTTAGTTTTGGCGGTTGAAACGGCGGTTGGCCCTTTTTTGGCGGTTCCCGCCAAATAAACTCGCGTCGTTTTGGTCATTTGTGTGGTAATGAAATCAGATGAATTCTCCACATTCGTTGTTCATATTTTTATGTGTTTTATCCGATTGAAATTCTCGAGAGTACCATCGAAATACTTCAATCTGAAAGCATTCTTCACGATTCTCAGATTTCCAAGTATTTGAAACCCTCCGAATTCTACACTTAGTCTTAAAGATCATGTTGGCAGGATGGTTGATTGAAGTTCAAGCATGATGACTTAAAAAATCAATCAATATTAATTACACATAAGAAGAATTGCTATAAATAGTGATCTGTGTTTACTTTTCTGTATTCCCAATATATTTGGACAGAGTACCCATGAATTGCATCTAGAACCAATAATATTAGTACTGCTAAAGGAAGTAGCAAATTATTTAGATGGTTTTAAATGAGTCCCTACTCCTCCGGCTCCAAATAAGGAATCACACCATTAAGTGCCTAACCACACCAACGAGAGTGTAAATTTAGGAGTAGAATTTAAGGGGTCTTTCCAAAAAAGAAAAAGAGCAAAGCAAAATTGTAACCTTTGTTAGGCTTAGAGAAAATTAGCCCAATGTATATTAATCTGGTAAAAGGGTAAATGCCCATCTGTGTTGTTGTAATGTTTTTGTGTGCAAAATGCGGTCTGAGCTAGTGAATGAAGATTACACTCTTGAACCATTTTCAGTTGTAGATGGTTAATGTATTTATATTTCTTGAAGAATGAAGTGGCTGAGAGAGAATCCCACATCATCTAAGTAAAGGATAGATGGGAGGGGGAACTGCCGATATAAACCGATGCCCAAACAAGAAAAAGTCATACCTTTCTCGGCCTTTTGGCTAAGATCAAGTGTAGTATCTGTTCTTATCAGTTTAATATCTGATATGTGGGTCATCGACTCACTTGATATTAATCTTATTTTTTTAAGGGGGAGAGGCCAACACGGTAGCTTGCTATTGGGTCTTTCATTTGTCACCCAAGTGTTGCACTACTGCTTGGCCTGGCACACCCTTCCATTACCAGTTTAGTTTAGCTGTTATATTTTTGTTTCCAAAAAGCAGTTAATTTCCTATAGAATTGATAAAAGTTTGTTTACTTGAGGATTGAACAATTATAACCAAGAAACTCATTAATCCTTTGACATGCACACCCCCTCCAATACCCTGTTTTTTTTGTATAAAGTAAAGCAGCAGATAAGTGTCTAGATTAATATGTTAAAACGTTAACAAACTTCTTATTTTTCCACATTGTCTGAATAAAGGATGCATGAGACTGAAAATTCCTTATATAAGCCAACTCCCAACAAAGAACAACTCATACCTTTATCGGCCTTTTGGCTAAGATCAAGTGTTGTATCTGTTCTTTTTAATATAGTTTAATATCTGATATGTGGGTCATCGACTTACTCAATATTAATCTTATCTTTTAAGGGGGAGGGGCCATTACAGCCACTTGCTACTGGGTCTCTCATGTGCGCCTGGTGTACCCCTCCATGAAGCAATTTCAAAAGATTGTTGCAAACAGGTTATCACGAACAACAGAAAATCTATGCACTTTTGTTCTGTGGATGGAGTGTAGCTGGTTCATGGCACAAGTTAGAGGATCTGTTCGAGTTCCTGGCTCTGGTTTGTGCAACACCGCCTTTTATTTTCCAGTAAATCTTTGGAAGGGGTTCATTTCGTCGTGAGAAGTTGTTTTGATGGTGAAGCTTAGTTTCTATATAGTTCATGATTCAAATTGTGCTTTAGAGATGCGAATGTCTGAGTTAGGCAGAGTTTGATCTTCTTCAGGTTCGCATCAGTCCGAGTACGTCGGTTCAAGTTCTGATTAAAGATCAAGTGTAGTATATATATATATATATATATTTTGAAAGGCAAATTTATTGATAAAATAAAACAGGCTCCAAGGTGGAACCAATTACACAAAGGAAAACAGAAAAACGAACACCAAAGTCCCCGAAACTACACAAAAATGTTCATAGCCAGATTAGATGCCAAATTAGACCAAGAGTTCTTTTTCGAATGGTTCCTATTTTCAAACCAAAGGCCCGCCATTCTTTGAATCCAAGGAAAATGGTCTTCCTCTAAAACTTTTCTTCGATCCTCTTGAGAAGCAAACAAAAACTTTGTTCCTCCATCTCCAAAGAACCCACGAAGCCACCATAATGATACTCTTGAAAGGAGAATTATATCTTTGCTTCTCACCACTGAAATAAACACACGAGAAAATGGAGTCAAAAGAATCAAGCAGAGAACCTTTGTAATTCCACCAGCTCCAAATTTTTCCAAATTGGAATCACAACAGGGCATTTTAGAAGGCAGTGATCCAATTCTTCAATCTCAAAGTTGCAAAAGGGACAGAGAATGGAGTTTAAGGGGATACCTTTCCTAGATAAATTACTCCTAGAAGGGAGAGCATTATTTAATATCCGCCACGTAAGAATATTAACCTTTAATGGAATTGAGGAGCTCCAAAAACTTTTTACACTACAACCACTCAAACCCGGAAGAACTCGGTGAAGTAACACCGATAATTTTTGAACAGAAAACTCTCCCTTTGGATCCATATTCCAGTAGATCAAATCTTTATTAGAGTTAATCAACTCCATTATCCTCAGCTTTGATTCCAAGAATATGAGATCATCAATGGCCCTTCCTCTAATCAACGACCTCCATTCCCAATTTCCCCGGCAAGTGTTGCCATGCACAATCCACCTGTCACAAAATTGGGCTTGTTTATTTACTTCCGGTGCATATAGTCTTGGAAATAATTCCTTTAAAGAAGCCTCAGAAGGTGAAGGAGAGATATTCCAAAAGTAAGAAGAAGAACTCATAGCTATTTTCCTGACAAAAGCAGATTTCAGCCCAACCCCTTTTGATTCCATATCTTCATTCACGCTAAGGATATTCAACCAAGTGCTATTCCCCAATCTGTTGTTTGTGCCACTCTGCCCATAGAAGCATACAATTACATCACGCCAAAGAGAAGAATTATCATTTTCAAATCTCCAGAGCCATTTAGCCAATAACAAAATATTTTTGACTTCCAAACTTTGAATTCCCAAGCCACCATTCTCCTTTGCTTATATTAATCTAAATTTTTATATGTTCTATATAAGCATCACACTTGTATTGCTCCATTGTCTTGGCTTGGTGCGTCCTCCAATTTTAGTTTAAAGGATTCAAGTGCAACTCTTGTCAGATTTGTATGCTCAGAGTTCAAACGGAATGGATGTGTTTGAAATGGAGCATTTTGAACCATAAATATTTGCGGTTTGTTATAGGAAGTGGGTTGAAGATCCAACAAGAGTGATTTGAATCTAGGATTTATAGCCCTTAAGGTCTGACTTAGTTGAAATGGTAAAATAAACGAGTTTCATATTGGTGGGGGTAACATACTAATGTAAAGGTCATTACATGATAACCAAGTTTCATATTTGTTTCACGTGAAAATTTTCTTTTTTGCATTTTAACAACTCAAATTTTAATTTGTTTCAACTTTTCTTATATTCTTATTGATACCAGTTATTTTGTGTTACACAGGACTTTTAAAATATGATTTAATTATATTTGTTGCATATTTTATCATATAATACAATTTTACACTTAATTTTAAGATGTTACAACATCGAGTGGGTTGATATCAGGTCAATGGACCCCAACATTATAAATACTAAACATTTCGTTACAAATTGCTAGAATTGACCTATTTCTTCAAAAATAGATATTAACGAAATTTAAATAAATTTATATCCATTCTATTTATAATCCAAAGTTCTGAACACACTAAAATTTTTTCTCTTCTAATTCCTACCATTTTCATTTAGCGAGCCAAATAAACCATAAGCATCACATAAAACAAACAAAAGCTGCATTTGAATCTATTAAATAATAATTGGAGGCGAACACCAAGGCAACACTCAAACACCAGCGTACAAAATTAGTCTTAATATCGAGTAGACTAATGGCAAACTACTGAGATGGATCTTTCATCTCAAAAGAAAAGAAATACTAATATTAAGTGTGTCCATAATCCACATATCAGATTTTGAACTACTAAGAATGGATATTACATTTCATCTTAGCCAACAGGCAGAGAAATTTACCATGTTCGGTATTGGTTTTTATAGGAGTGATGTGGGATGCATCTAATGGAGCCTTTGCCTTTGAGTGATTGTAGTGCCTTGGTGCCATAATCAAGATCTTCTGTTTTGATTAGATAAATGAAAACTCACTCATATCGTAAGCCTTTATTCTATAGTATTTAATGTCAATCAACCAACCTGCCAACAAGATCTTTAAGACCAAGCAGGTATTAGCAATGTTTGATTGTAAGTAAATTTAAAAAAGAAATCTAGAACAGGCTAAGCTTTGACTGGCCAACAAGACTATACAAAACAATATCAAATCTAAGCAACAAGAAACGTGAGCACCAATCAAATAATGTAAAATCCTACAAGTTTAAAACTTGAGTTTGGCAGGGCTGCGCGAAAGCAAGCCCCCACTAACACAAATTATGATGTAGGCTCGACCAACTTGGGCCAACCTTAGACCGGAACCTCTCCTTAATGTGCAATGGGGTCAGAGTTGGTGAACGAAGATTACACTCTTGAATTATTTTCAGTTGTAGATGGTTAATTTATTTATATTTCTTGAAGAATGAAGTGGCTGAGAGAGAATCCCACATCATCTGAGTAAAGGATAGATGGGAGGGGGAATTGCCTATATAAACGGACGCCCAAACAAGGGAAACTCATACCTTTCTCGGCCTTTTGGCTAAGATCAAGTGTAGTATCTGTTCTTATCAGTTTAATATCTGATATGTGAGTCATCGACTCACTTGATATTAATCTTATTTTTCAAGGGGAGAAGCAATCACGGTAGCTTGCTACTGGGTCTCTCATGTGTCGCCCTAGTGTTGCACTACTGCTTGGGTGTGGCACACCCCTCCATTATTAGTTTAGCTGTTATATTTTTGTTTGATTATTTTGTTTACAAAGAGCAGTTAATTTCCTCTAGTAGTAATAAAAGTTTGTTTTGTTGAGAATTGAACAATTATGACCTAGAATTTCATTAATCCATAACGTATTTTGAACCACATCAAAATCTGTACAAAACAACACTTATATGCCAATACTCATCTTTATCATTTGCAGGAGAGTCAAATCATTCTCGGTATGTCACTTTGCTGTTGCACTACAACCTTTGACCTGCACACCCCCTCCAATACCCTGTTTTTTGTATAAAGTTAAGCAGCAGATAAGAGTCTAAATTAATCTGTTAAAACTTTAACAAATTTCTTATTTTTCCACATTGTCTGAAAAAAGGATACTCGACACTGGAAAATTCCTTATATAAGCCAACTCCAAACAAAGAACAACTCGTACTTTTCTCAGTCTTTTGGCTAAGATCAAGTGTTGTATCTGTTCTTATCAATTTAATATCTGATATGTGGGTCATCGACTCACTCAATATTAATATTATCTTTTAAGGGGGAGGGGTCATTACAGCCACTTGCTACTGGGTCTCTCATGTGTCGCCCTGGTGTTGCACTACTGCGTGGGCCTGGTGTACCTCTCCAGTCCTAGTCTAAATTCTTATTGATGTGTCTGGTGTACCATTGGTCTAATTGTTGCATTCGCGTCTTTGGTGCTCAATGACCATAGTTTTGACTAAATTTTAAAGCAGTTGGTCTCTTGGAACCAGTTTTTCCTTGCTATTTTGCTCCAGGTTACCGTCTCCACATTTAGTATCATTCTTTGTTACTATTATACATATATTTACCAACTGCTATTGATAAATAGTAAAAATGTAAAATCAATGCGTACATGAAACCACACAACAGAACTGGAACAGAGTGCTCTTTCATGATGTCACCTATGGAAGGAAAATTTTATAATGAAATGGTTTTTACGAGCAAGATCCTACAAGGACACCAATGTGAGAAAAACACATCCTGAGACCCACGAAGACAAAAAAAAAAACATACCCATTCTAGTTTTTTTGGCTAAGCAGAATTAAATGTACAGTTCTTTTGTATGAGTTAATAAATATATGCTATGATACATTATTGATCATGCATTCACTTGAAACCAGTCTTATTTTCTCCGGACGAGAGTTTGGCACCGTAGCTTGCAACCGAATTCTCAAGCTTCTCTTTGGTGTTCTAGGCTGAAGCACCTCTTGGTCCTCTCAAAACACGTTCCTAAGGTTCTAATCATCGTCCTGTTCATTGCTTTTTAGTATTGCCATCACAACTAGACATGAAACACTCACTCCACAAGATTCTTGAATACATCCAAATTTCTGGAAGAGACGTAAAGTTGAGTATATTCTGGCAATACAAGTCTACCAAAAAGTAATTTGGACTTTAAGTTCTTGTAAAATTTTCTTGAGATATGTTCAAAGTCCTGTTCTACAAGTAGATTAGACTAGACATCTTTAAGAACTTGAAGGAAACGCTCCGTATAGAAAGGAAGAGGATCATGTGATAGTAATGGTATGGGTGATGTTTGACTGTTTGTAGGAGTGATGGGTCCATTCTTTCTTTCTAATTGCTATTGGTAAATTATGAATCTGATCCCACATTGGAGGCTAATAAAAGATGCAAACGGAAAGCTGGTTGAATAAAAGGTAAGGGGTGACAATTGAAAACTCACTTACCTGGACGGGGTCTTTGGGCGATCAAGAAGGTCCATGGCCTAGGTCGGTGATCTCCATTGCACATTAAGGAGAGGTGCCGCTCTAAGGTCGGCCCAAGTTGGTCGAGCCTACGTCATAATTTGTGCTAGCGGGGGCTTGCGTTCGCGCAGCCCCCACCCAATCCCGAGTTACAATCTTTAAACTGTTGAACCTTATTCTAAACCTAAGGGTTGTGAAAAGGTTTGCTTTGGACTTGTGGTTCATGTATTTCGTTAATGCTCATCAAGGGTAAACAAGGTCTTCAAGTCGTTTTTACTGTGAGAGAAATCTTTGAAACTTGATTTATTTGTAAATTTTGTTGTATGATTAGTTAGAGTAAAGAAAAAAAGGGATAATGACACCAGATAGCTATATACTTTTAACTTTGTTTACATTTATGTAGTGTATTTTTATTTGTGCACATTTGGTAGTCAAACTTTAAAAAATGTTTCAATTAGGTAGTTGTGTGACCTGATGACCGGTACAACAGGTTATCGTGATTAGTCAAACTTTCTTTTTGTACACATTTATGTAGTGTACTTATTCTTTTGTGCACATTTGGTAGTCAAACTTTTGAAAAGCGTTTCAATTAGGTAGTTGGGTGACCTCATGTTACCGGTTATCATGTCACCTAATTACCTAATTGAAACACTTTTACAAGTACACTACATTAATGTACAAAAAAAAGGTACACTACATTAATGTGTACAAACTCAAAATTACATAGCTATTTGGTGTCATTTTCCCAAGAAAAAACCATCATACTCAATAATTTAGTCAGGGCTTTTATTATTGTTGCTCTACCAGTTGGATTTGACTCCAAATGTTTCCTTTAATGGCTGCTACTTTTATCCGGTAAATGGCCATAATGCAGATAAGACATTCCCCCTTCCTAGGCTTGCCAAATGAGTAGATATTGTGTTTGATTCGAGGTTCATAATCAAAGCATTAGTGGGTTAAGATTTGTATGTTTAATTTATTCCCCATCAGTTCGTTTAATGACAATTCTTCCTCCTAGTTTGGTCCCTCGTTACTTGCTTAGTTCAACAAAAAACATGTACTCGTCGCTGAATGCGTAGGCAACGATCTTCCAATAATTCATCAGTAGAATCATTGAGATCAATCAATATCAGTTAACATTGGATTGTAGTCGCCGTTAAATTGCTTTTCCAAAAACAGTTAAAAACTTTGAATGGAATTGCAAATGAGATGGAGATTGATTTTCAGAGCATCGGACCCATGGGTGTGCATGGGTTGGTTTTTTGCTCAAGACAAACCCAAACAAAGTGAATTATCTGATTAATCTTGAATGGATTTTGAAGGCGGCGTAACATATTACTTTGATAAAATGGTATCTACAACCAAACATTGGAATTTGCAAATGAGACGGCTTCAGTTGAGTCCCAACTCCTAGTAAGGAAATCCTAAGGAGGTCTAACAAGGCACAAATACAACCTTTGTCGGTCTTTGAGCTAAACAAGCCCAATATATATAAATTAATCTTGTAAAGGGTAGTTTTCCATCTCTGGTTTTCTAATGTTTTTGGGTGCAAAATGGGGTCTTATCATTTGATTTGGGGTTGTTGAGAGTTGATGAATGAAGATGAAAATATTGAATCATTTTCAGTTCCAGATGGTTGATTTATATAACCTTTTGAGTTCCAGTTTCATCTCCCAAGTCCCAACATTTTTACTTCTTTTGGGTTGAAAGCCGAGAAGCAATAAAAGACGATTGGGATAAATAGAATGTCTATGAAACCAACGTTCCAGCTCATAAGCAAAGTCATATGTGTAGACAGTAGAATGAAGTGGCTGAGAATCCCACATCTGTTGATTAAAAGAATAATCGGGATTGGGAACTGCCTATACAAACCGATGCCCGAGAGAGAAGAAATCTTACCTTTCTCGGCCTTTTGGCTAAGATCAAGTGTAGTATCTGTTCTTATCAGTTTAATATCTGATATGTGAGTTATCGACTCACTGGATATTAATCTTATTTTTTAAGGGGGAGAGGCCATCACGGTAGCTTGCTACTGGGTCTCTCATGTGTCGCTTTAGCGTTGCACTACTGCTTGGGCCTGGCACACCCCTCCAATCATAGATCCGAGTTTGTTTGTGATTGCCCACATGAAGCAATTGCAAGAATCCTGTAATTATCGGAAACATGTAAAGCAATTGCAGAACATTGTGGTGGAAGCCTAAATGAACTCAACATAGTTTGTTTATGATTAAGAATCTAGTAATTATCAGAAACATGCTAAGCAATTGCAGAACATTGTGGGGGAAGTCTAAACGAACTCAACATAGTTCCGAGTTTGTTAATGATTGCCCACACGAAGCAATTGCAAGAATCCAGTGATTATCAGATAAATGTTAAGCAATTGCAGAATATTGTGGGGGAAGTCTAAACAAACTCAAATGGGTGCTACATGGTCATTAATAATAGGAGAACGAACATGAATCATGTTTCAAAAGATTGTTGCAGAGGTTATCTTGAACAGCAGAAAATCTATGCACTTTTGTTCTGTGGATGGAGTGTACCTGGTTCATGGCACAAGTTACTGGATCTGGTTCGAGTTCCTGGCTCTGGTTTGTGCAACACCGCTTTTTTTTCCTTCCAGAAAATCATTTGAAGGGGTGGAATCTGCCTATCTAATGTAATTTTCTGTCGTGTTCCTTGCTTTGCTCTGTATCTGCACTATGCAGAATCTGCCTATCTGATGTAATTATCGATTGCAAGTTTTATAGTTTGTAAAAAATGTACCTTTCCAGGGGTTTTTGACTAAAGATCAAGTGTAGTATATATGTTCTTATCAGTTTATGTCTTTTATCTTCTTGATATTAATATTTTTCTTATATGTTCTCTATAAGCATCACACCTGTATTGCTCCATTGTCTTGGCTTGGTGTGTCTATGAACTAACAGAACATAACAGTCTCATATATATACAAGGAAGGAAACTAAATAACAGAAGGCTAACAAATAAGTAACAATCAATGGCTAAGTTATATTAACTAATTATGCGAGCTCAACATATTAGTTACATATTCTACATCCCCCCCTCAAGTTGGAGGTTCAGAAAGACCCAACTTGTGAACAAGAAATGTTGATCACTGCCCAAAGCTTTAGTCATCAAATCTGCAAGTCGTAAATGAGAAGGAATGTGGGCTGTTTGAATGAATCCATCTTGTATCTTGTCTCTTGTGAAGTGACAATCGTTTCAATATGTTTCGTTCGTATGAAAACGTGGATTGGCAGTGATTTGTTGAGCAGATTTGTTATCACATAAAAGAGTGATAGGCACTTGAACTAGAATGTGAAGATCTTTGGGCAACCATACTTCTGTATTCGGCTTCAGTAGAAGATCTAGAAATGTTGGCTTGTTTCTTTGTCTTCCAGGAAACTAACGAGTGACCAAGAAAAATGCAATTACCCGTCAAAATTCTGAACACGCTATTTTTTTTTCCTAATTCCTACCAATTTCATTTAGTGAGCCAAATGAACCATAAGCATCACATAAAACAAAGAAAAGCTGCATTTGAATGTCTTAAACAAAAATTGGAGGCGAACACCAAGGCAACACTCAAAGACCACAATACAAAATTAGTCTTAATATCGAGTAGACTAATGGCAAGCTACTGAGATGGATCTTTCATCTCAAAAGAAAAGAAATATTAATATTAAGTGTGTCCCATAATACATATCAGATATTGAACTGCTAAGAATGGATATTACATTTCATCTTAGCCAACAGAGAAATGTACCATGTTCGGTCTTGGTTTTTATAGGAGTGGTGAGGATGCATCTCATGGAACCTTGCCTTTAAGTGATGTGGTGCCTTGATGCCATAATCAAGATCTGTTTTGATTAGATAAATGATCAATCCACTTATATCGTAAGCCTCCATTTTATAGTATTTAATATCCAATCAACCTTCCTGACAGCATGATCTTTAAGATTAAGCAGGTATTAGCAATGTTTGATTGTAAGTAAATTTAAAAAAGTCTAGAACAGACTTTAACTGCCCAACAAGATTATTCAAAACAATATCAAATCTAAGCAACAAGAAACATGAGCACCAATCAAATGTAAATCTTTCCAAGATTAAAACTACAGTTTGGCAGGGCTGCCCGAACGCAAGCCCCAACTAACACAAATTATGACGTAGGCTCGACCTACTTGGGCCGACCTTAGAGCGGCACCTCTCCTTAATGTGCAATGTAGATCACCGACCTAGGCCATGGACCTTCTTGATCGCCCAAAGACCCCGACCAGGTAAGTGCCTTCCCGTGTTCCCTCCCTCATTTTTTATACTACTTAGACTCCTGTTTCACTCTTTGTTTGCTCACCAATGTGGGATCAAAAGGCACACAAACAAAAATTAAAAAAAGGGTGAACGTCACAATTCACCAACTATTTCTTTTTCTTCTTTTGACATGTGCCGGCTTTTCAAGTATTTAGAGAGGTTTGTTCTTCAAAATGTTCTCCCGGTCCCATGACCGCCACATGACTTCGAACATGAGTGGTATTGATGCTTAAATCATAGCTCTACAAAAGTTCAGCAAGCTTTTAATAATTGGTTAAGTCTTGCACCCCAGACCCCTTAATGATATCGCATCCTGCTAGTGGCAACAAAAGTCAAAATTTAATGTCAATATTGGTTCCTACAAATCATTAGGGAGTCATTTTGTATGTAGTGCAAAACACAATGTAGTGGTAATTAGTAAACCGGAACAGGAAACCCAAAGAGATATCAAGAAGCTTTGATAACATCACATTCATACTTGAACATGATTCATTCTAGAGGTTTGTAGATTTGGTCTTCCTAACATAACAGACTTGTCTCTAGTTAACAAATGATGACCTGGGGACTAGAGCTTGCCCATATCAGCTGCTTTGTAGATCGATCAGTAAAAGTTAACAACAAAACAGTACCTTCCTGCTATCAAAATTTAAACCGGTAATGGAGGGGTGTGCCAGGCCCAAGCAGTAGTGCAACGCCTAGGCGACACACGAGAGACCCGGTAGCAAGCTACCGAGATGGCCCCTCCCCCTTAAAAAATAAGATTAATATCGAGTGAGTCGATGACCCACATATCAGATATTAAACTGATAAGAACAGATACTACACTTGATCTTAGCCAAAAGGCCGAGAAAGGTATGCTTTGTACTTTGTTGGGAGTTGGCTTATATAGGGCAGTTTCCAGTCTCGTGTATCTTTTAGTCGAGTGATGTGGGATTCTCTCTTAGCAACTTCATTGTACACAGAAAATGAACATCATCTGTTTCATAGACATCCTCTTCCTCCCATCATTTATATGCTTTTAATCCAAAAGAAAATAAAAGGTTGGGAGTTGAAACTGGAAATCGACCATCTGGAACCAAATGCAATTCCAGATCTTCAACTTTCATTCACCAACCTTCAACGACCGCGATTATAATTATAAGACCCAAGTTTGCACCCAAAAACATTAGAACCACAGAGATAGACATTTATTGTTATGAATCTATTTGAATCTCTTAGCATATGGGCCGAATTTAAGACTCTAATCTCGCAAAGAATTCTAGAAGAGGGACTAACTGAAGCTTTTTTTTCTTCTATATTCATTTCAAACGAATTACAATATACATAAAAAACAACATTTTAGTTAGTTATTTAAAAAGTACAACCATTTATTAGTTATTTAAAATGGACAAATATTTATTAATTAACACCAACCATATGTTGAAGGGTATTACCTATATGTGATTATCTTGAACAACTTTTTAAAACTAATAAATTGTAAGGTGTTACCCATAAGGGAACCCTTCCAGAAATTCTCAACAGCCCAGGAAAAACCAAGGCTGAAGAGGGGGTTTGGAAATAGTTTTCAACCAGCAATTGACGCGCCTCAGTTAATACCTCATTAGCTGCGTCATTGCCCCAAGCGCAAAGATGGTTTTCAACAGTCCTTTAGCCCACCTTTTATGCAAACCCCTGTATCAACTTGGTCTTCCCAGCAATCAATGTGGGATATAAGAAAGGAATTCTGATTGTCAATGTCATTATTGTGATGTGACTGACTCTACTGTGGGTTTGTTCCCAATATCACTCACTATCGTTATACCAACTTACAAATTCTCGTTCTTCAGAATGATTGGTTCATAATTAATTGATGTACGTATGGTTGTTGTATACATCATTATGTTATTTATTAAGTAGCTTATGCAAGTTTACAACGTATCCTCCCTGACATAATATTGCAACTATATTTAGTAAGTAGTTTTGGACAACATTTCATTTCATTGTGTTAGTATATATTTTTGACAATATAATGTTGTCCAAAACTACTAGCTTTAGTAACTGTTAGAGAAAGACACAAAAGAGAATCAAATGAACTGAGGAATCAATGCTTGGATAAACTCAAGCAATTGTGAATGTCAATCACCTTCTGAGAATAACTATTTGTCTAAATGGATACACAAATGTTGTTATGGCCTTATGGGATAATTCAAAAGCCAACAATCAAGATTACGTATCCTTGTGTTTGTATGTGAGATTGGAGAGCCTTTATCAAGTCAGAGCAGTTTCAAGAATATATTTTCTAGAGAAAAACATAATAAAAACCCACCAAAATGTGGTTCCTGCGATTGTAACCAAGAAAAACATAATTTAACATTTTAGTTAATTAAATTGAATCTATATTTATAGTTAACTAATTGCATAATTAATTAATGTTGGTTCCCACCAATCACTCGAGTGTTATTTTGTATGTAGCGCAAAACACACAGTGAACTAGTGTAGTTAGTAAACTGGAACAGTACGCCTAGAACACCAAGGCGAAGCTTGAGAAGCCCGGTTGCAAGCCACGGTGCCAAACTCTTGTTCGTAGAAAATAAGACTGGTATCAAGTGAATACATGATCAATGTTTCATAGCATATATTTAAAAACTAATACAAAAGAACTATACATTTAGTTCTGCTTAGCCAAAAAACTGGAATGGGTATGTTTTTTTCGTCTTCCTGGGTCTCAGGATGTGTTTTTCTCACATTGGTGTCCTTGTAGGATCTCACTCGTATGAAACGTTTTCATTTGAAATTTTCCTTTCTTAGGTGACATCATGAACTAGCACTCTGTTCCAGTTTTGTTTGGGAGTTGGCTTGTATAAGGAATTTGCCAGTCTCATGTATCCTTTATTCAGACAATGTGGAAACATAAGTGAGTTAGACAAACTTTATCAATTCTACAGGATATTAACTGTTTTTTGGAATAATGAAACAAAAACATAGCAGCTAAACTGATGATGGAGGGGTGTGCCAGGCCCAAGCAGTAGTGCAACACTAGGGCGACACTTAAGAGACCCAATAGCAAGCTTCCATGATAGCCTCTCCCCCTTAAAAAATAAGATTAATATCGAGTGAGTCAATGACCCACATATCAGATATTAAACTGATAAGAAAAGATACTACACTTGATCTTAGCCAAAAGGCCGAGAAAGATATGAGTTTTTCTTCTTTGGGCATCGATTTATATAGGCAGATCCCGCTCCATCTATCCTTTACTCAGATGATGTGGGATTCAAGAGTGTAATCTTCTTTCACCAGCTCAGACCCATTTTGCACACAAAAACATTACAAGAACACAGATGGGCCTTTACCCTTTTGCCAGATTAATATATACATTGGGCTGATTTTCTCTAAGCCTAACAAAGGTTTCAATTCTGCTTTGCTTTTTCCTTTTTTGGAAAGACCCTTTAAATTCTACTCCTAAATTTACACTATCGTTGGTGTGGTTAGGCACTTAATGGTGTGATTCCTTATTTGGAGCTGGAGGAGTTGGGACTCATCTAAAACCATCTAACTAATTTGCTACTTCCTTTTAGCAGTACTATATGATTGGTTCTAGATGCAATTCGTCGGAGTAAATATGTTACTCTGTCCTATATATATATATATATATATATATATATATATATATATATATATATATATATATATATATATATATATATATATATATATATATATATATATATATTGGGAATACAGAATAGTAAACACAGATCACTATTTATAGCAATTCTTCTTATGTAAATTAATATTGATTGACTTTTAAGTCATCATGCTTGAACTTCAAGTGTTATAGCAAGCCTTGAAGGATGCAGAAATTTTGGATAAGTTACAATAGTTACTAGGTCAAAAATCTAATATTATTTGGAAGCCTGATAAACACATATCACTGTTCATAGCACATTAAGGAGACGTGTCGCTCTAAGGTCAGCCCAAGTTGGCCGAGCCTACATCATAATTGGTGTTAGTGGGGGCTTGCGTTCCCGCAGCCCTTGCCAAACTCTAGTTTTAATCTTGGAGGATTTTACGTTATTTGATTGGTGCTCACGTTTCTTGTTGCCTAGATTTGATATTGTTTTGTATAGTCTTGTTGGCAGTCAAAGCTTAGCGTGTTCTAGTTTTTTTTAAATTTACTTACAATCAAACATTGCTAAAACCTACTTAATCTTAAAGATCTTGTTGGTAGGATGGTTGATTGACATCAAATACTATAAAATAAAGGCTTACTGATATGAGTTGGGTTTTCATTTATCTAATCAGAACAGAAGATCTTGATTATGACACCAAGGCACTACAATCACTCAAAGGCAAAGGTTCCATTAGATGCATCCCACATCACTCCTATAAAAACCTAGACCGAACATGGTAAATTTCTCTGCCGGTTGGCTAAGATGAAATGTAATATCCATTCTTAGTAGTTCAATGTGTTATGTGGATTATGAAGACACTTAATATTAATATTTTTTCTCTTTTGAGATTAAAGATCCATCTCAGTAGCTTGCCATTAGTCTATTCAATAAGACTAATTTTGTATGGTGGTCTTTGAGTGTTGCATTGGTGTTCACCTCTGATTATTGTTTAAGAGATTCAAATGCAGCTTTTGTTTGTGTGCTGTTGGTTCATTTGGCTCGCTAAATGAAATTTGTAGGAGTTAGGAAAAAAAATTAGTGTATTCAGAACTTTGGATTATAAATAGAATGGATAAAAATTAATTAAATTCCGTTAATATTCATTTTTGAAGAAATTGGTCAATTCTAACAATTTGTAACATAATGTTTAATATTATAATGTTGGGGTACATTGACATGAAATCAACCCACTCGATGTTGTAACATATTTAAATTAAGTGTAAAATCGTATTACATGATTAAAATATGTAACAAATACAATTAAATCATATTTTAAAACTCATGTGTAACACAAAATAACTGGTTTCAATAAAAATATATGAAAAGTTAAAACAAATTAAAATTTGAGTAGTTAAAATGCTAAAAGAATTCATGTGAAACAAATATGAAACTTGGTTATCATGTAATGACCTTTACATTAGTATGTTGCCCCCACAAATATGAAACTTGTTTATTTTACCATTTCAACTAAGTCAAACCTTATCAAATCACTCTTGTTGGATCTTCAACCCACTTCCTATACCAAACCGCAAATATTTATGGTTCAAAAGGCTCCATTTCAAACACACCCATTCGGTTTGAACTCTAAGCATACAAATCTGACAAGAGTTGCACTTGAATCTTTTAAACTAAAATTGGAGGGATGCACCAAGCCAAGACAATGGAGCAATACAAGTGTGATGCTTATAGAGAACACATAAAAATTTAGATTAATATCAAGAAGACAAAAGACCTAAACTGATAAGAACATATATACTACGCTTGATCTTTAATCGAAAGTCCCTGGAAAGGTACATTTTTTACAAACTATAAAACTTGCAACCGAAAATTACATCAGATATTTCCAGGCAGATTCTGCACACGGTGCAGATACAGATCAAGGAACACAACAGAACTTGAACCGACGTACTCGGACTGATGCGCACCTGAAGTAGATCAAACTCTGCCTAACTCAGACATTCGCATCTTCAAAGCACAATTTGAATCATGAAATAAAAAGAAACTAAGCTTCACCATCAAAACAACTTCTCACGACAAAATGAACAGACCGTCAATAGCATTTAGCCATAGCTGCAAAAGGAGTATTCCACCCCCTTCCAAAGATTTACCGGAAGAAAAAAAAAAGGCGGTGTTGCAAAACCAGAGCCAGGAACTCTAACAATATCCAGTAACTTGTGCCACGAACCAGCTACACTCCATCCACAGAACAAAAGTGCATAGATTTTCTGCTGTTAATGATAACCTCTGTGCAACAATCTTTTGAAACATGATTCATGTTCTCCTAATATTAATGACCATGTAGCACCCATTTGAGTTTGTTTAGACTTCCCCGACAATGTTCTACAATTGCTTAACATGTTTCTGATGGATTCTTGCAATTGCTTCGTGTATGGGCAATCATAAACAAACTCTTCGCCCACAGGGCCTGGGCCACCGCCCAGGGCCCAATTCACTCTAAGGGGCCCAAAAAAATTTAATATGTTAATATAGCTCAGCAGTCCAGTATTAGGTTATATGTGTTTTGCGCGATAAAAATCATAGATAATGTGTTAGTTTAGCTGGTAGTCATCTTATCTTGAAACTCTAATGGCCTGGGATCGAATCCCATTGTGTGCATTTTTTTTATTTTTTTATATTTCATCAATATCACTTGAATTTTCATTTACAAATATCGTCTATTTGTTTTATATCAATATACAATCCATCAAATTCAATATTCAAACTTTTGTTTTCAATGAGTTTGATTTTTTTATTTTTGTTTATCACGTGGTTTATGTTATTTATTATATGATTATTAAAAATACTAATGTGATATGTATTTATTTCTTGAGATGTTATTTATTTTTTACACATGTAACTATTTATATTATGAATCATTTAAAATTTAAACTTCTTTTTTTCAATTTACTAATAAAAATATAATTTAATATTGTATGCAATTTTTATCCAATTTATAATCATACGATGTTAATATTAATTTTTTTGCGGTTTATTGGATTGAGGAAAAATTCAGAGAAGAACCGTGAAATCATTACACAATGACAGATTGTGAAGTTTTTAAAGACATAACATTGACAATAGTGCAACAAAATCAATATTATTTAATTGTAACTTTTTTATGCGAATATTGCTTATATATAGAGGACCCCTTTTAAGTATATGCCCTGGGCCTAAAAAATGATAGGACCGGCACTGTTCGCCCACAATGTTCTGCAATTGCTTAACATGTTTCAGATAATTACTGGATTCTCTCAATCATAAACAAACTCTGAACTGTGTTGAGTTTGTCAATGTTCTGCAATTACTATACATGTTTCTGATAATTACTGGATTCTTACAATTAATTCATGTGGACTACCACAAACAAACTCGGAACCATGATTGGAGGGGTGAGCCAGGGAAAGCTGTGGGTGTTCAAAGAAAACCGAAAAACCGAGAAACCGAGCCGACCCGCTTAAACCGCTTAATCCGAAACCGAAACATCACGCAGCGGTTTAGGTTTTCATTTATAGAAAACCGTGAATAACCGAACCGAACCGGTTATATATATACAAGTTAATAGCTTTTATTTAAAATTTCATTTAAACTTTCTAATACATTAAATACTAAACCTTCAAATGATTTTTCATTTTAATTGTTTCATTAGATAAATTTAGTGTAACTTTTAAGATTTATATTTAAATAGTTTACTATAACTTTGAACTTAAAAAGAATTTATGCTTAAAAAAGATTTTATTCTATAATTTTATTTGCTTTTAAGCATATGATGGGTAACCGTGGACCGAACCGCAGGTAACCGGCTTCTAACGGATAACCGATGATCGGGTAACCGAAACCGAAAACACGATTCACATGTTAGCTACTAACCAAACCAAACCAAACCGTGCACACCCCTAGCTGTAGTGCAACGCCAAAGCAACTTCTAAAGATCCCAATAGCAAGCTATTGTGGTGGATCTTTCCCCATAAAAAGATTTGATTAATATCGAGTGAACCAATGGGTCACATATCATCATAAGAACAGATACTACAATTGATCTTAGCCAAAAGGCCGAGAAAGGTATGACTTCTTCTCACTTGGGCATCATGGACATTCTCTCTAAAGTAATATGTTACGCCGCCCTCAAAATCCAATGAAGATTAATCAAATGATTCACTTTGTTTGGGTTTGTCTTGAGCAAAAAACCGACCCATGCACACACATGGGTCCAATGCTCTGAAAACCAATTTCCATCTCATTTGCAATTCCATTCGAAGTTTTAACTGTTTTTGGAAAAGAAATTTAATGGCGACTACGATACAATGTTAACTGATATTGATTGATCTCAATGATTCTACTGTTGGATTATTGGAAGATCGTCGCCTACGCATTCAGCGACGAGTACGTGTTTTTTGTTGAGGAACTAAGCAAGTAACGAGGGACCAAACTAGGAGGAAGAATTGTCATTAAACGAACTGAAGGGGAATAAAATTAACAGACAAATCTTAACTCGCTCATTGCTTTGATTTTAAACCTCGAATCAAACACGATATCTACTCATTTGGCAAGCCTAGGAGGGGGGAAAGTCTTATCAGCATTATGGCCATTGTAACTGGATAAAAGAAGCAGCCGTTAAAGGAAACATTTGGAGTCAAATCCAACTGGTAGAGCAACAATAATAAAAGCCCCGGCTAAATTATTGAGCATGATGGTTTTTTTCTTTACTCTAACTAATCATACAACAAAAATTACAAATAAGTCAAGTTTTAAAGAATCTCCTAAATCATAAGCTGTAGCTTACAGTAAAAACAACTTGAAGCCCTTGTTTACACTCGATGAGCAATATTGAAATATATGAACGGAAGGTCCTCAGCAAACCTTATCAGGATTTTAAGTTAGAATAAACGTTTGTAACTCGGGATTCGCAAGCCCCCGCTAACACAAATTATGACGTAGGCTCGACCAACTTGGGCCGACCTTAGACCAGAACCTCTCCTTGTGTGCAATGGAGATCACTAACCGAGGCCATGAACCTTCTTGATCGCCCAAAGACCCCACCCCGTCCAGGTAAGTGATTTTACAAGAACTTAAAGTCCAAATTACTTTTTGGTAGACTTGTATTGCTAGAATAAACTCAACTTTATGTCTCTTCCAGAAATTTGGATGTATTCAAGAATCTTGTGGAGTGTTTCAAGTCTAGTTGTGATGGCAATAAAGTTTGTTGACGCCACTCATGAATATCCTGTCTATTAGTACTATCATTTGATACCAGATCAATATACATTTTCGCTCTTATTACAGAAGGTTCAATCACAGTTCGCTCTTATCACAATAATGTCAAACAAAAATAGATGGAACCATCACCCCTTAAAAAATTAGAATAATATTGAATGGACTAATGGCCTGTATTAAATTGATAAGAATAAACAGTAAGTGACAATTTCAACCCAGTGAGGGGACATATCAAAATGGCCCCTACTGAAAAGGCTGAGCTAGAATGTGTTTTCTTCGATGTCAAAATGAAATTTTAGAAAATGGTGTATTAAACAGATTGTTTTAGGAAAAAAAAAAAATTATAATCGTGTACAAATTGGTCTTTTGGTCGTTGGCCCGTTTGCAAACCAAGTGATTAGATAACATTAAACCCTTCAAACTTGAAACTACAATTTGAAAGGGGCTGCGCGAACACAAGCCCCCGCTAGCACAAATTATGACATAGGCTCGACCAACTTGGGCCGACCTTAGACCAGCACCCCTCCTTAATGTGCAATGGAGATCACCGACCTAGGCCATGGACCTTCTTGATCGCCCAAAGACCCCATCCAGGCAGGGGCGGATCCAGGATTTTTTGTTATCGGTGTCACTTTTTTAAAGCAAGTTTAATAGTTAGAATTTCTAACATGGATCGGGTCATCGAAACGGGTTGCCAACACAAAATTAACAAATAACAAGATTTTTATAATTACAAAAGTACATGGTATAATATCATCTCTAAAATGTCGCAGTTGCAACCGACAAAACCAATATTAGCTTCCACAATTGATAAACCAAATGATACGGAAGATGTTTCTTAGTTTTCATCATTAATTTAGCAAGCTCGCGGACTCCATTAATGTTAGAAAATATTTGATTGTCTTTCGCAAGCTCAATATAGTATTCAAGTTGATGCACAAGATTAACATTCTCATCATAATTAAATCATTCGAATACATCTCCACCAACCTAATAACTTTGATGCATCAAAGTCCCGAAAAGAATCACACGGTTAGGGGGCTTTCAACCAATTGGACCCCGGTGTCTTCAACAAAGTTTGGGTTAGTTTTTTTTGGGTTTTTTAATCTTTTGGGCTGGTTCTTGAATCTAGTCTCTTTTTTTATTATTTCTATTGGGCTTCTGTTTTTATTTTAAGTTTTTATGATTAAACTCAGTAATATTTTAATAAGTTTGGGTAACGAAATCAAAAAATAAAAATTAGATATGTATATAATACTTTTATAAAGTTTTCGTAGGTGTCACACAAAAAAAAATCCTAGGTGTCACTCAAATTTTTGATACATACGAAACTCAGTATTTTAAAAATTTATAGGTGTCGAGTGACACCCATAGCATTGACTTACATCCGCCACTGCATCCAGGTAAGTGAGTTTTCAATTGTCATCTCCCGCCTTTTATTCAACTAGCTTCACCATTCAATGTTTTGTTGGCCTAATGTGGGATCAGATTCAGAATTCACCAATACCAATTAGAAAGAAAGAATGGACCCATCACTCCTACAAACATCATCAGTTCATCACAAATGTTAGTATGTTACTATCACTCGATCTTGTTCTTTTTCAAAATTGGCGAGTGTCCTTTGAGTACTTAAAGAGGTCTGTTTTACTTGTGGAACACGTCCTGCAAAATACCCCCCCGACAGCACTTTCAACACATCATTTATGTCTCTTTTAGACATCACGCCGAGCAGGGTGGAGGCTCCACGTATGTTCACACCGGCGGGAACACCGTTCCCTGCTCTCGGCCCCGTATAAAATGAAGCCGCAACGGCATTTCCACACTGTCTCGGTGTGTTTTTTTCTCTTTCATCCCTCTCTCTATCTCTCTATAGTTTTATATTAAATGGGTATTATGGTATAAAGATAGGTATTTCCGTGATAGAAAGATGGAAAGTGGTTGAGATAGAAAAACTAACATGGCGCTGAGATGTACAAAGAGATTGGGAAGTGGGAAAGATCACCCTAACAGTCTGAATAACAAACAAAAACTCGGTTGAATGATTATCAGAACTACCTCTTACAAGCTTCTAGCTCAGACACAATAATAAACATCACCAAACTTCCTCAAATTAAACCTAAGCCAAGAGGGGTGTGCCACGCCCAGCAGTAGGCGACACATGAGAGACCCAATAGCAAGCTACCGTGATGGCCCCTCTCTCTTTAAAAGTAAGATTAATATCGAGTGAACCAATGGTCCACATACGAGATACTACACTTGATCTTAGCCAAAATGCCGAGAAAGGTATGAGTTCTCCTCAGTCACTTCATTCTTCCCATCTTTTATTGCTTCTTTTGCTTTCATCCCAAAAGTAAATGAAAGAAAAACCTGGGAGATGATACTAGATCCCACCCTCCCAAACAGGGCCAGCCCTGGGCTTGGTCCACATGGGCCACCGCCCAGGGCCCAATTCAGTATAAGGGGCCCAAAAAAATTATATTTAATATAGTCCACCTTTCTAGTATTAGCTTATATATTTTTTGGGCGATAAAAAACATAAGTAATGTGTTGGTTCAGCTGGCAATCATCTTACCTTGAAATCTTAATTGCATGGGATCGAACCCCATTAGTGCATTTTTATTTTATTTCATATATTATCACTACCATTTGTTTTTTCATCTACAGATATCGTCTATTTACCTTATATCAATATACTATTCATCAAATTCAATATTTATACTTTTGAATTTCAATGAGTTTGATTTTTTTTATTTTTGTTTATCACGTGATTTATGTTATTTATTATACGACTATTAGACATATACTTATTTCTTAGGACGTTATTTATTTTTGATACGTACGTTTACTGTTTATATTATGAATCATTTAAACTTTTTTTCTCAATTTACTAATAAAAATATAATTTAAAATTGTATGTAACTTTTGCCCAATTTATAATCATACGAATAAAAAGTATAACTTTTTTTTCTCAATATTATTTAATTGTAACATTATTATACAAATTTTGCTTATATATATAGGGGCCCTTTTTAAGTGTTTGCCCCGGGCCTAAAAAATGATAGGACCGGCACTGCTCCCAAATCAACCATCTGGAACTTACAATGGTTCAATATTTTCATTTTCATCAACCAACCTTCAACCTCAATTGGAACTGAAAAATGATTCAAGATTTTCAACATCATTGACCCACCTTCAACCTCTATTCAAATGATATGAAACTGGACTATGAAACCATTTTGCACCCAAGAACATAGAAATACAGAGATGGACGATTACCCTTTTACCATATTAATATATGTTTTGGAACAAAATGGTCCCAGACATACTTCAGTTTTAGCTCAAATGTTGAGAAAGGTTTTTATTTGCTTTGTTAGGCCTCATTTCTTTTGGACACCCGTTCCTGACTTTGGAGGAGTTGGCACTCATCTGAAACCATCTCATTTGCTGGAACAGATACTACATAGACGTTCTTTTTTTTTTTCCTCCCATCTTTTTTTTAAAGAACGAAAAAATATGCTAAATTCATTTTTTCCTCCGCTTGATGCAAAGACAAAACACCCATTGGAATAATGCATGTAAATAGGTTGATATATCAAGATTGTGTTCTGCTTTGCTCTTAATAATCCACCAGATGACTAATTGACTGCCCATTTAGTAGAAGGCCTAAGAAATAAGACTCCTTTTCATCTAAATTTCAAATCAGTTTACGCATTACGAGTGAGCAGCTTAAACCATCAGTTGAATGGGAATTTAGTAGAATATCCATGAAAAAAGCTCACAGATTTCCTGTTATATATATTTTTAGTACTTCACTGTTAAAGTGGTGAAGAAGATACTTGGCCTACTTCTTTTACACAGTGAGTGTTCGAAAATCATATATTATATTAACCCTTTAAAAATCATATAAGAAAAAGGAAGCCAAAGAAAAGAAACAGTGTATCATCATTATCTGTAAGGGCAGAGGACAGAGAGTAGTTCGAAAAGTGAGATAAATGGACTAACCGTATGGGCAGCAACACAAATCGGAGAAGATGAGTTTCACACCGGTGGATTAGAACACGAAATAAAGAGAAAAAGAAAGAGAGATAATAATCTCTCACCAGGTGTTATGTTTGGAGGGAGGGAGAGAGACTTTTCAGAATCCATATCATATCCTTGAAGATGAAGAGGAAATTTTGATGATAGTCTTCCCAATGTTTGCACAGCTCTCAGAATTCAAAAGCTGATAAAATCCTTTTAACTATTTTTGCTACATCATGCTATTATAATTGTATCTCTTAAAATTCCGAAGTTTGCTGTTATTTTTATCACCAAGTATGTAAATGCTTTATATAAGAAAGAGTAAAGATAAAGATACATTTCAAACTTGAAACTAGAGTTTGGTAGGGGCTGCGCGAACGCAAGCCCCCGCTGGCACAAATTATGACGTAGGCTCGACCAACTTGGGCCGACCTTAAAGCGGCACCTCTCCTTAATGTGCAATGGAGATCACCGACCTAGGCCATGGACCTTCTTGATCGCCCAAAGACCCCGTCCAGGTAAGTGAGTTGTCAATTGTCATCTCAAACCTTTTATTCAACCAGCTTTTCGTTTGCATCTTTTATTGGCTTCCAATGTGGGATTAGATTCATAATTCACCAACAGCAATTAGAAAGAAAGAATGGACCCATCACTAAAACAAACATCATCTGTTATCACAAATGTTACTATCACTCGATGTTGATCTTTTTCAACATGGCAAGTGTCCTTTGAATGCTTAAAGAGGTATGTTTTACTTGTAGGGCCTGTCCTGCAAAATTCCCCCTGAAAGCACTTTGAACGCATCATTTATGTCGATCTCTTTCACACATTCGGATCGATCATATTCCGCCCATGAATTCCATCTGTTGGTAACCATCATTTGATACCAGATGTCAAGAAGCAAGCCAATCATTACTGCGTAACTGATATCAATCATATATTATTTAAGATTAATGTTAGTTTATCTATGCCGTTTAGGCATGTGTACGGTCTATCTTCGTCAAATTGGTACCCTCAGTTTGAGAATTTTTTTCAAACCAAGCAAGCTAAATTGTATTTGCAAATCAAACCGGCCAAACCAACAAAACCAGTTTGGTTCGCCAGTTTCATACCTTCACATTTTGAGCTGTTTTCCCTTTTTTTCATTTTCTCTAACATTGTATATATTTATGATTAACTAATGTATAACTAATAACAATGCTTATAACTATATATAAATAAATGAGTAAATTACATAAATGGTCCCTGTGGTTTATAGCAAATTACAGGTTTCGTCCCTAACTTTTAAAAATTACACTGATGGTCCATATTTTAAAACTTTGTCACGCTTTCAGTCCCTAAACAATTCAATTTTTTAAAAATACCAATTTTGCCCTTACAATTTCACATATGGTCCCTAATCAATTAATTTAGTTTTTGATTTATAAATTATTATTTGTATTTTTATAATTTAATTATTCTTATCGAAATATTTATTTTGTTTATTAATTTTTGTTTTATAAATTCTTTTTTCATATATCTATATATTTAATTAATTTATCCTTCTTATTTTCACATACTAATTTTTAAATGTTATTCATATTGTTTTGGAATTTTATACATGTAACTATGTACATTCATTTATAAATTATAAAAAGCATCCCTTCTTATTTCATAAATATTATTAGAAAACCTTATAAATTCTACATACGAAATGATATTAGCAAAAATATATTATTTTTAATAATCTTTAACAAGCTTGTAATTTTTAGCATTCTAAATTTTTTATGAGTATATCAGATCATTCTTTTCTAATGTTTGAATAGTATAAAATATATGTTCATTGTTAAATATAAAATCTACTTTACTTTTTTTTTTCTCTTCTTTTTTATTTTTATTTCATAAACAAAAAAATATGAGAAATTTTTTAAATTATTTCTAAAAAAACCTTTGATAGTTCTAAATAATATTTTAATATATTTAATGTCATTAAATAATGCTGAATGAAATAATGTTTTGTTTTTTAAAATTAAAATAATGTTTTATTTTTAATTTTAAATTAGTATTTTTTTTAAAAAAAATATTTAAAATTATCAATAGATTTTTGAAATAATTTAAAAGTTTCTTACATGTTGTATTTTGTGAAATAAAAATAAAAATAGAAAATATTAAAAGAATGATGTATATTTAATAATTGAACTAGTATTTTATACTCTTCAAACATTAGAAAATAATATGTTACATCCAAAAAAAATTAAAAATGCTAAAACGATTACAATCTTGTTAAGTTTATTAGGAATAATACAATTTTACTTACACTATTTCATATATATGTAAAATATACAATATTTTACCAATAAAAATCTATAAATAAGAATAGATAAATTTTATAATCTATAAATGAATGTACATATTTACATGTTTAGAATTTCAAAAACACCTTTAATATCATTTAAAAGTTTAATATATGAAGATAAGAACGATAAATTATTAAATATATAAATAGATTGGAAAATATTTTATAAAACAAAAATTAGTAAAAAAATATATTTTTCTTCAAAATGAATGAATGTAGAAATAACTAAGTATATATTTATTAATAGGTATGAAACTTATTAATATATAAGTAAAGTACATAAATAAATTGTAGATAAATTCTTATAATAATTAATAAAATATTACTTATTAATTAAACATTTATTAATATACAAATAATTAAATATGAAGTAAAATCTTAATTAATTCATTAAGGACCATAAGTGAAATTAGTTTCTAAGGGTAAAATTGGAATATTTAAAAATTTGAGTTGCTTAGGGACTGAAAACGTAACAAGTATTCAAAATATGGACTACCAGTGTAATTTTTAAAAGTTAGGGACGAAACCTGTAATTTGCTATAAACCACAGGGACCATTTATGTATTTTACTCTAAATAAATAGTTTTAAACAAAATTTTCTTATAAAATAATGTGAATTTTTTTTCTTAAAGATAAATATTGAAACTTGATAAATAAAAAATATGTATTCACATTTTTTAGGCTATAACGATTTTATTTATAAATCAATTTAAGTTAAATTATATATTGTTTGGTAAATTTACATTGTCGGTTTCACTTTGTAAATCATAAACCAAACAAAAGCATCGGTTTATGTATTTACTAAACCGGCCGGACATTTATGAAAGATCAAACTGGCCAACCCGACCAAATTACTATGGTTTGACTGGTTTGGCCGGGTTTAGGTCGAACCATCCACATCCCTAATGCCGTTACTTGGTTGATTTACAAATTTTGGCATAGAACTCCATAACATGGAGTGTGAACATGCATAGATGTAGTAAAAGATGGGCACGCTGATGAGGGGAGTATCGAGTATATCAGCTCGGGTGCAAGCAATTTCAAGGACAGATATCAGGCTTATAGGAACCAAAATCTGTTGTTTTACGCTATAGAAAAAAAATACCGGTGAATGATCGACTCTCTCCCATAAAAAAATAAGAAAAAGATTAGTATTGAAATCTGTGAGCCACACATTAGTGTTGTTTCCTACTTTCCTAGAAATTTTGATGAAAGCACAAATTGCATAATGAAAGATGTAGTTGCTTAAACTAGATGAAGGAAACCTGTTTTTACGAGGCATGTACTTCTCTCTATTCTGCATAACTAAACAGAAACTCAGTTAAATGATAAGATCAAAAGACTACATTTTATATGCTTCTAGATCAGAGCCAGCAAAATTAGCAAACATTACAAAGCTTAACGTCACAAATCATCTAAACATACTCAGCTTGGTTTTATTAAGCACAACTTTTCAAACTAAGATTTCAACTACATTTACTTGAAGAAAAAAGAAAAACGATGGTAACAATTTAAACTGGCAATGGAGGGGCGTGCCATGCTAGAGCGACACATGAGAGACCCAGTAGCAAGCTACCATGATAGCCTCTCCCCGTTAAAAAATAAGATTAATATCGAGGGAGTCGATGACTCACATATCAGATATTAAACTGATAAGAACAGATACTACATTTGATCTTAGCCAAAAGGCCGAGAAAGGTATGATTTGTACTTTGTTGGAAGTTGGCTTATATAGGGAATTTTTCAGTCTCGTGTATCTTTTACTCAGACGATGTGGGATATCTCTCGGCCACTTCATTTAAGCTGGAACTGATACTACATGTCTACATGGACGTTCTTTTTTTTTTCCTCCCATCTTTTTTTATAGCTTCTCTCTCTGCTTTCAACCAAAAAGAACATAAACCCTTGAGATCGATTCGACATTTTGCACCCACAATTATAGATCACCTTTTAGTCAAGGGGGTTCATATTGGAAGTGATAGTTGCTTCCTTTGTGATTCGGCTTCTGAAACAATTCATCGTTTGTTTTGGGAGTGTGACAAAGTAAAAGCTATTTGGCGATAAATTGGGGGATGATGGAATGTGAGGCTGCATTGTTTGAAATCGTTCTCAGACGTTATTAAGGGGGATTTTTTCAGTGCTAATAGAAAAGGGATGTTCAAGGCTTTTTTGGGAGTATGTTACATGACTATATGGGCTATATGGAGATGGAGGAACCGTATTCGAACTGCGGCCGATGACCAAATGTTGGATATTCGGACGGAAGACATTTTTCCTGCAATTCAAAAACTTGGTTTACCTTGTATCGAAAATCGCTGTTTAAGGAGGCATTGGAGTTGGAAGGATTGGATCCAAAATCGGTGTTTACAAGCATGATTTTGTTGCAATGGATCTTTTGATTCGGGTGGTATTATGTAGTTAGGTGGTTTTTGTTGTTTTCTTGTTTGGTGGTGTTTCGGTTTCCTCTTGAAACCATTGTATTTTCTTTGGTGTTTTTATAAAAAAAATTGTTTTTCCAAAAAAAATGATAAGACCCCCACTTTGCACTGAAAACTCAAACTTATAAATTAAAAAGATTTTGCACCCAGAAACATTTGAACAACAGAAATGGAGATGTACCCTTTACCAAATTAAGATATATATATTATATTGGGTTAATTTTGCTTGAAGGCTGACAACTGTTTTATTTTTGCCTTGTTAGATCTTGTTTCTTGTGGGCACGCGTTGTAGTTTCCTTACTTGGAGCCGGAGGAATTGGGACTCATCTAAAACCATCTCATTTGCAGACTCCTCTTCAAACTTGATATGTTAATCTAATCATTGGTGATAGATAACATTAGTGTAATATGTTGATTACTCCACCTGTTTCCAGAATATTATATACTTGCGTATTTGATTCAAACTTGCAACTGATTGATGATGATGTGCCTGTTGATTTGGAAAAAGGAGTGTCACGGAAGACATGCCATGTAGGCTAGCTGCAACGGAGGATTTGCCTCTAGTGTGACCATTATCAACTGTTTTCCTGTTTTGCAACCTATGAGAATCTTCCAAACTAGAGTTTATGCTCCAGCAGGTTCACACATGAACAACTGACTTTTTAAATTATCATGACTCCATGGAGAGGCCGTTAAGTTAGTAGACACTTGTCGAAAACAAAACTAATGGTAACTCCATGGAGAGGCCGTTATGACATCAACATAAGAAAAGGAAATGGAGTAATTGTACAGTTCCCTGTCCTAGCATCATCGATAAAGCCTCAAAAATACACTCCCCAAAAGCAAACTCGGCAGCCGTCACCATCCGCGGTGACCCGAGCGTCTTCCTCTGCGGACCGATTGGCGAGCGAGGACGTCCACCCAGACAACCTATACACAGAAGCCAATCACCACCCTAAGCCGCCAGTGAATGCGGCCTCGTTTATCATAGAAGGGTTCCGGGTAACACTGAATTATCACCACCTGTGTTTCCACGGCTACAAGTATCATCATGTCCTTCAGTAAAATATTTTCCCAAACGGGATAAGCTAAAAACCTATCGAGTACTGTATACCATACAATGTCATAGTACCACGCAGTTATATTATCAAATAGGATCATGTGATATGAATGTATGATGCATGAACAAGAGGAAAGAGTATCAACAAATGTACCCCACAAATCCAGCTAGGTACGGATATAGGATCAGGTTCCTTCATTGACACATTCATAATATCTAACAATTTACATTTGCTCTGGTTTCCAGACACAATCGTAAGTCATAGTCCCGAATGTCGTTTCGCATACATCACGTCTCACAACGAGGTGTTTGCTAGGCAACGTTTGTCTGTGGTGTTGATTTGTAAACATCACGCCCTACAAATAGGAGCTTGTTACGCAATCTTCCCTCCCCCGCCCCCAAAATAATTATTTCCCCAGATCTTTTCATGTCACCAACACTGTATGCATACCGTGAATTGCCATCATTGGCTCACAATGACAAACGAATACGCTATGCGGCAAAATATGATGTTTGAATTATGTGATGCATCTCTTGATGAATATATCATGATAAGTTAGCATTTCTGGGTGATCCGCGTGTGCACATGTCTCATACAGATCATATTCGCAAAGCATAACATCTCGATCATTTATCATTGTCATTATATATTCAATAATCAGCGCATAGATAATATGTCAAGTATAGCATAAGGTAACTCACATAAGTCTAGCTAAGTATCGCACGTGTACACATTTCTCATACAAATCATATTCGCAAAGCATAACATCTCGATCATTTATCATTGTCATATTATATTCAAAAATTAATGCATACATAATATGTCAAGTATAGCATAAGGTAACTCACAGAATTCCAGCCAAGTATCGATGATTGTATCAGATCTCGTTCGTACTAAATTCCTTTTGCCATTTGGGTTCAAAGAACTTTTATGAATCGGGAAACCTTATGGAACTTTTATACATTGGACTATCCACCAATGGTGCACAAAAGGCATTTAGCAACAGCAATACGATACATAGATAAATCATGAACGGTGTACATGATGATGATGATTACGATGTAGTCTATAAAAGCCGAGATGCATATAGAACTCACACCAAGTTGATGCAGTGATTAACTAATGACCGCTCTTTTAAAACCAAAATCCAAAATAAAAAATCCAGATATTCATCTGTTACATGTCCACACTAAAAAGAGAGATAAATATTGTAATATATCACAAAGGATACACATAACAGCAACCAAAAATTAACTTCTGAGAGAAAGCATAAAACATGTCCACACTAAAAAGAGAGATAAATATTGTAATATATCACAAAGGATACACATTCCAGCAACCAAAAATTAACTTTTGAGTGAAAGCATAAAACGAACTAGATAAATATAATAAATAAATAATGTAAACTGGTAATGGAGGGGCGTGCCAGGCTCAAGCAGTAGTGCAACACTAGAGCAACACACGAGAGACCCAGTAGCAAGCTACCGTGATGGCCTCTCCCCCATAAAAAATAAGATTAATATCGAGTGAGTCGATGACTCACATATCAGATATTAAACTGATAAGAACAGATACTACACTTGATCTTAGCCAAAAGGCCGAGAAAGGTATGAGTTTCTCATGTTTGTGTGTCTGTTTATATAGGAAGTTCCCACCCTCATCTATTATTCACTCAGACGATGTGGGATATCTTTCAGCCACTTCATTTAAGCTGGAACATCTTTCTGACTTTCTCTCATAAACTTTTTTTTTTTTTTCCTCCCATTTTCTTTTATTGCTTCTCTCTCTGCTTTCAACCAAAAGAACATAATATCTTGAGAGCGATTCGACATTTTGCACCCACAATTATAGATCACCTTTTAGTCAACAGGATTCATATTTGAAATGATAGTTGCTTCCTTTGTGATTCGGCTATCGAAAGAGTTCATCATGTGTTTTGGGAGTGTGACAAAGTAAAAGCTATTTGGCGATAAATTGGGGGATGATGGAATGTGAGGCTGCATTGTTTGAATTCGTTCTCCGACCTTATTAAGGGGAATTTTTTCAGTGCTAATAGAAAAGGGATGTCGAAGGCTTTTTTGGGAGTATGTTACATGACTTTGTAACTCACGTATTACGTGGATATTTTTAATTAAATTTATTTATATAAAATATATATGAGTAAAAATAAAAACATACAAAAATAATAATTGTGTTTATTTTTTATTATTTACAGAATAAAAAATAAAGTATATATATCTTTTTAAAAAATATTAAATTGTATTTATCTTTTATTTTTTATAAGTTGTAATTATCTTTTTGGTGAACGTAGAGGTGACAAGTAACATTTGATGTTTTTCTTTATTATACATAATAATAATAATTTCGACAACTAATTCAAATTTTTATATTTGGATCTAATTATGATTATTATGGATAATAATGATAGATATTTATTTTAGGTAAACATTAATTTTAAATGTTACAAAATTTAATTTATTACTAATTAATTAATGAAAAAAAAACAAATTCAAAATTTTAATGCAATTAAGTTAGGTGTTAAATTTGGAAAAAAAAGGTGGAAAATAAAATTTTTTTGTATTGTAGAAGTGACATATGACATGAATTGTTTTGTTTTATTATAATATATAGGATAATCAACCCATGTATTACATGAGTTGATTTAGAAAATACACATTTTTTTATATTTTAATAATTTATTATAAAATTTATATATAATTAAAATAAAAAAATTGAAAGCTAGTTAAATTAATGATAAAAAAATACTTAGTTGTTTGATATTAAAAAAATTATTATTATTATTGTATTATTAAAAACTATTAATATGTGTTTGCAAAAAATATTTTTTTTTAATTTTTATTAACTTCAAATATGAAATATCAAAGTAAGAAAAAAACTTCAATTATGTGAATGTGTATATATTTTAAAAATGATAAAATATAAAAATGGAATATCTGAAAATTAACAATCAAAATTTATCATATTCACAATTGAAGTTTTATCAATTAAATTTTAAATATTGTTAGCAAAATAATTAACAAAAGTTTTTAACTTTATTTACTACACTTCTACATTTAAATCCAAATTTTACATTTGAATTTAACTATGGTCATTAAGGATAATAATGACACATATTTATTTTAGGTAAATATTAATTTAATATTAATTCATTAATGAAAAAAATTAAAATCAAAATTTAATGTAATTAAGTTAAGTTAGTAAATTTGGAAAATGAATTAAAAAATGATATAGGTGTAATTATTGATTTTAATTAAGGGTATAAGAGACATTTCATAAATAATTATGAGTTGTCATTAATCTGGGCCATTGATTTCTTTCCATCCAATGGTCCAGAAACTTCAAGTGGTTTTCTTATTATATATGATATAGAACTATAGATGGGCTATATATATATATGGAGATGGAGGAACCCTATTCTCATGGAAGCTACCCAAATTTGATTTTTATTTCTTTCTTCTTTTTTAATTTATTTATTATTTATTCGTGTTTTGGTTAAGTTTCATACCGGATATTTTAATTTCGACCAAATCCAAATATGCAAATGAATTTCGTTAATTCTTTCCGTTCATAATGTATCGTTTTGGTCCCTTAAACTTTATAGTTTTGAAAACGGGTACAATTATATTTTAATTTAACCTTAACATTTCTTAAATATATTTAGATATTCGTTAGGATCTACATGATAAATATTACTATCGACTTTTTACTAAATATATGAGATAAAGTCACTTATTTAATACATCGTCGGCTCGCCGCCAGCAACATAAAATTCTAAAATAGTGAAACAATGTTTCAACGTTATTTAAAAAATACAATATTGTATAGTTGTAGTGTCACAATTTTCATGCATAAATTTATTAAAATAATTTTTACAATACATAGAGAATGAAAAAAAAAAACATATTGTTAAGTTACAACTAAAATCAATAAATATAGAAAAGTTTTTGTTTGATTGATATTTTAATAAACATTTTGTAATTTTGGAGTATCTTAATTTAAAAGTTGATGCCCAAAGAAACACATCATGTATTATAATTTATAGCTATGTTATCCGACTAATTTATTACCAGCGTATTACGTGGATATTTTTAATATATATAAAATATAATAAGCTAAAAGGTAAAGATATAAATATTATTTTTAAACAAAAATATATAATAATGATATTATTATTTATTATGACCTACTAGTTTTGTATAATTCTGCACACACACACGAATATAATTATTTTTTTAAATATTTTAAACTTTTATTATATTATATTATAATTAATAAGTTATTAAATGATTAGACTTTGTTGGATTTGATTTGAATTTAAAAGTAGATTATATTAGATATGAATAGATATTATTTAAATTTATTTAATATTTTTTAAAATTATAAATGTCACGTGTCAATTCATGATGATAACATGTGGCTTCATGAGAGTTGAATATATTTACTCTTTTATTAGTATAGATAGATATATTGTCATTTGGGTTGTGATTGAATATGTTGTAGGATGTCATACAAAATTGCAAATCAATATATGTCTTGTTCAAATGTTATGATGTCTATGGTTTGTAAATTGGAGACGGTCGCTACAAGAAAGTGGTCTGTTAATCCTCATGAAGCATAAGCTCTTTATTGCTAGGGAGCTATACATGTTTAATTCTAGATGTATGATAAGTTTGATTTATTATTCGGAGTTGTCTGTCTGCTTTTCTTTTTGAAGACAATCTTTTTTATTTCTTTTTCATTCTTAATATAATTTGTCTTTAAAAAAATTTATTTGTGATAGTAGATTAAGAAATCTACCATGGATATTCACATTAAAATGACAAGTATTTTATTGTTTTAATTTCCAAATCAATAACATGATTAACATAGTTACCCAAAATTATATAAAAATATTAATTTTAAAACCGAATCACCCGATCAATTATTATACTAGTCTTTATTATTGACACTTATCTCTTTATATTCACTCAAAAAGTCTTTACCATCTAAGAGTGATGACTCGATATTTGTGATAATTACAATATGGCTTATTTCATACAGTCCCTGTAAGTAGTATTGTTTAAATAAAATAATATTCTTTTCTTTTCCTTTCGTTTAAGTTAATAATTTAACATATAATGCAATTAATGTTTAGGTGGTGAAAGCAAATCTTATGGTAAAGGAGTAGGAGCAAGATATTTGCCGTTCAAAAAAAAATCAAATGCAATTAATATACTCAAAAGCGGGAAGAAAAAAATCGTTAATATTAAAAAAACCCCATCAACTTTTCTCATTTTCACGATTAAGTCCCTAAACTTTTTTTCCTATTGTTTAAGTCCCTAAACTACTTTTGTCTTATTCAAAAGTGTATATTTGACCTGTTTGACCAGTTAGCAAATAAGTTTTCTTAATTTTTCACTTGATTAATGTTGTAAATTAATGTTGTAAAAAACTCATCATTAATCCGTATTTTTACGATTAAGTCCCTAAATATTTTGTTTTATCAATTATATTTTTCCGACTAATCTGATAGCCGATCAAAAATATATTTTTTTAAATAAGACAAACATAGTTTAGAGACTTAATTAAGTGGAAAAAAGTTTGAACGAGATAATAAGAAAATTTGATTAGTTTTTTCGATATAAAAAAATAAAATGGGGAAGCTGAGAGGGAGAGGGGATATACATCAGTTTCCCCGTCGTCTCAAAAGAAACAATTCTTCGACAAAGACATCGTCGATAATCCCCTCCTTTATAATATTTCCAAATATCTTCCATCGTTCAATCCATCCCTATACCTATACATCTTCTTCATTGTTCAAAATCTTCCTTCAATTTTCTTCCGCTCTACGTTTCTCTTTTCCGCTGTCTTTTCAATTCAGTGTTAAGGTTATCGACCGATTAGTGGGTTTTTGTTACTTTGATCAGAAAACGATTGACTCTAATCTTTGAAGGTTGAAGACAAATGGGTACTGCATCTTCTACTCTAACTCAATATGATATTGAAGATGTTCAACAACACTGTAATAATCTGTGTAAGTAAACCATTTTATTTCTCTACGTCCACACACATACGTATTGATTTTTCCTCATTTTACGTTATACTTGTCTGAATTCAGTTTCCCAGCAAGAGATTGTGTCTTTGTATCAAAGATTTTGCCAACTTGATCGCTCTGCAAAGGGTTTTATTTCTGCCGATGAGTTTTTATCAGTACCAGAGTTTGCGATGAATCCTTTATCTCAGGCATGATCTTTTTCATTTTCTAATAAATTTTGGTCGTTGGAAATTTTGTCTTATATGTTATGATTTATCGGGATGTGGAGAAGGTGTTTGATGAAATGCCTGCTTTTGATTTATGTTTTTTTTTTTTTTTTACAGAGATTGCTTAAGATGGTGGATGGTTTGAACTTTAAGGACTTTGTGATATTCTTGTCAGCTTTTAATCCTAAAGCAAGCATGCCCCAGAAAATCGAACGTAAGCTTCACACCTTATTCTGATTAAAGTAAGTGCAATAAATACTTTAGTCGTAAATCTTTAGGTTTTAATGTGCACATTTGGCAGTATTTGAGTGACTAACTGACTATATATTAGAAAGCAAGATTTTGGACTGAATTTGGCATCCACGGACCGATCATAGATGCAGTACTCGTATTGCGTTTCTAATGGGTCAAAGAAACTAAAAAATCTAATGTTGTGATGTTGCTCTGTAGCGACTAGTTTAGAATGGTCTCTGTCTACGTACCTTTTTGATATGGACTAACACTTGTAAATTCGTGGACATAGTTATCTTCAAAGTATATGACTCCGATTATAATGGAAAGGTGACTTTCAAAGACATAATGGAGGTCTTGCGGGATTTGAGTGGCTCGTTCATGTCAGATAAGCAAAGAGAGGTATGATCTATATAATCCGTATCTGTGTGTTCTTGTAGACATAGGCAACAAGTTCTGATAAAAAATAGCTTAATTTTTCAGGAAGTTTTGATTAAAGTTATGCAGGAAGCTGGCTACAATAAAGATTCTTCTCTGTTGTTCGATGACTTTGTTAAGGTTTTACTCCTCACCGTTCAATTCTTATGATACACTATTGAAAGTTCAGTATTCACAAAGTTTAGCCTCCTAAACCACTCATCTAATACTCACAGTTTTGTGTCATAAAGCTGAGTTTATGCTCCTTGTTTACTTTTACAGTTCTCTTAGTTTGTTGTTTCTATTTCTGGAGTTGACAAGTAGAAAATTTTCCCTTTTTAATTTGATCCAGATTCTTGACCACCCTGGATTGAAGATGGAAGTTGAAATCCCGGTTGACTAGGCGGAGCTTGAAAACAGAAAGCGGACCATTTCGACATTCTAGTAATGCCAGATACATTCTCCTGTGCGACTGTTTTCAGCACCACAGAAGCAGCCACAGTTGAGAATAAGAACAAGCTATGTGCATAAATAAGATTTGGAATGTGTATAATTAATGAACATTTGGCTACATTTGTAAATCGGTACCCTTTTTACTACTAAAAGGAGAGCATGCAAACATATAACAAGCTTTACGAACCATTTAAAAAGAGTAAACGAAGTTGCATCAGTACACCGTTGGACAATTAGTGATAAAACTTTATCGTAAGTGGTAGTTTCATCGATTGTGCATTCAAGTATCATATTCATATTCTATGCTTAAGATGCTTGTCAAAGTGCTTTCGACAGGACCTGGAGCTGCCATTGAATATGCTTTCGAACCTCCTCTGACAACCACCGATGGATTCCAGTCTTCATACAAAACTTGAGACAAACCATCTAACCTCCCTTCATCATGTATCTGAAACTAGGTAATAAATAAAAGAATTCAGTGTGAGAACGGAAGCAGTAAATCTTAACGGTACTGTGATAAAGGCAGAGATCAGTATATATAACCTTACAGAATTTGTATTTAAAGGTTTGGTTTTCAGGGTGAAGAGAAAACTGGATGACTTTCAATTGTCGATATACATCACCCAACAACGTCTTCCTTTCTGCTATGTTCCGTAACATTTCTTGCTTCATCGTGTTGGTTTCTTCTTCAAGATCTGTTAGTCTCTTCTTAAGCTGCCTGACTTCCTCTACGTATGTAGATGTCTCAATCTCCTCTTTGGATGAGGTTCGAACCCTGAAGTAGTCGCATGAACTTGACGACTGGCCATAATTGGCTGACCCTGTCACCTTCTCAACATATTGGTGAAACTTTCTTTTGCTTTCAGAGTTATATTTTACTTCACCTGTACCGATCATTTCAAGGAATTTATTTCTGTTATATTAAGCTATGTTCAGTTTTATAGCCCCTTGAAATGGCGGTTGGTAAACCATAATGATTGATGGTTACTTATATCAGAGAATTGCAGTGATGAAATGGTGGCCTGGAGTTCATTTGTCACATGGGAATGTCAGCTGATATTTGCTCCATCTTTCGTTTACAAAGTTAGGAGCAAAAAGAGGGCTAATAACTCCAAATTCCAAAAGCAGCAGAGTTTCAGGCAAAGGTTGGCTGCATCGGTCCATACGAGGCGGGAACGCAGTTCAAAATCTTGAGATACTGACAAAACATGAAAACAAAGGTCTGCCACAAGATGCATAGGGATGCGTTAAAATCATCAAACACAAATCCAAATTTATTTCTTTGTTTCATCTGATTTTAGCAGATTAACAAACTAGGGAACAAGAATGATTGTGCTGATGCTGGATGAAGATATGGTTTAGAACAAACAAAATAAGAAGTTTGAAAGCTGACTAGAATATCACAAAAGGTTAAACCATCCACCCATCTTAAGCAATTTCTGTAAAGCGGAAAAAAAAAACAGGCATATCATCAAACACCTTCCAGACATCCCAACAAAATCATCACATCAACGGCTCAGATTTTCAAAGACATGGTAATTTTATAACAAATAAAGAACTCATTGTCAATATTATGATCAAGTTCATCTTCTACCTAACTCAACAATATCATATCGAGTTACGTAGAAGATGAACCACCCATTTCCCTGTGTCATCTCTGGTTTTCATATAACAAATCTCCTGATTAAAAAGATTCATCCATCCCATTCCCGAATATTTATATTGATAACCCGAAGTTGTAGAATGTGGTGACACATTCCGATGGATGCCCTCCACATTCTTCTGTGGTTCAAATCACTCCATTTCATTCAGCTTGAACTCTTCCATTTTCACTAGATTATTGCAAGTCCACTGATACTGTATATATATATTTCTTCTGTTGTTCAAATCACTCCATTTCGAACATATTTTCCGTTTTGATAAAGACAGAAATACCCACCTTAAGTGGTGTATTACTTCAAAATAGCCATAAAAAACCACATTTTTCACAAAATAACCATTTGTTACACTAACTTGTTACACAATAGCCACTTGTTATCTGACATGTATTTGTCTAATGTTACATAAAACAAAGGTATTGTTATAGTCTAATGTTACACAAACCAAGCTACTCAACCATTCACTCCGACCCGTACTCCAACTTAGTCTTCACTCCGGCAACATGCAAGAAGCATGTGCCAGAAATATCACCAGAGGAAAAAATTGAGAAAATAAAGATTTTTGTAAGATAAAAATGAGAACAAATGTTTTTTTGATGAGTTTCATTGAAAAAATACGTTGTTAACCCATTGAAAAAATACATTGTTAACCAAGTCATTATTAGATAATGTTAAACACTTGAAACTGGAGTTTGGTAGGGGCTGCGCGAACGCAAGCCCCCGCTAGCACAAATTATGACGTAGGCTCGACCAACTTGGGCCGACCTTAGAGCGGCACCTCTCCTTAATGTGCAATGGAGATCACCGACCTAGGCCATGGACCTTCTTGATCGCCCAAAGACCCCGTCCAGGTAAGTGAGTTTTCATTTGTCATCTCCCACCTTTTATTCAACCAGCTTTTCGTTTGCATCTTTTATTGGCTTCCAATGTGGGATCAGAGTCATAATTCACCAACAGCAATTAGAAAGAAAGAATGGACCCATCACTCCTACAAACATCATCAGTTCATCGCAAATGTTACCATCACTCGTTCTTGTTCTTTTTCAATATGGCAAGTGTCCTTGAGTGCTTAAAGAGTTATGTTTTACTTGTAGAACCCGTCGTGCAAAATTCCCCCTGACAGCACTTTGAACACATCATTTATGTCTCTTTCAAACATTCGGAACGATCATATTCAAGAATGTTATGGGGAGTTGTAAGTCTAGTTGAGGCCACCCATGAATCCCATCTATTGGTAACCATCATTAGATACTAGATGTCATGAAGCAAGCCTATCATTACCGTGTAACTGATATCAATCATATATTATTTAAGATTAATGTTAGTTTATCTATGTTGTTTAGGCATGTTTACGGTTTTGTTTGGCATGGATGGTTTGATGATAAAATCTCGGTCATATTGGTACCCTTAGTTTGAGATTTCTTCAAACCAAGCCAACTCAATTGTATATGCAAATCAAACCAACAAAACTAGTTTGGTTCGTCAGTTTCATACTTTCACAGTTTGAGCTATTTTCCTTTTTTTTTTTTTCATTTTCTCTAACATTGTATATATTTATGATTAACTAATGTACAACTAAAACAATGCTTATAACTATAAATAAATAGTTTTAAACAAAATTTTCTTATAAAATAATGTGAATTTTTTTTGTTAAGATAAATATTGAAACTTGATAAATAAAAATTATTTATTCACATTTTTTAGGCTATAACGATTTTATTTATAATCAATTTAAGTTTATATATATATAATTTTTGGTTTTCATTGTCGGTTTCGGTTTGTAAACCATAAGCCAAACAAATCAACGGTTTATAAATTTACTAAACCGGCCGGCCATTTATGACGGATCAAACCGGTCAACCCAACCAAATTACTTTGGTTTGGTCGGTTTTGGTGGAACCATGCACATCCCTAATGCCGTTACTTGATTGATTTACAAATTTTGCTCTAGAACTCCATAACATGGAGTGTGAACATACATAGATGTAAAAGATGGGCATGCTGATGAGGTGAGTATCGAGTATATCAGCTGGGGTGCAAGCAATTTCAAGGACAGATATCAGGTTTATAGGAACCAAAATCTGTTGTTTTACGTTATAGAAAAAATACGAATTATAGAAAAAATGACAAGCTCGTTAATGTCTGAACATGCTATAATTGAAACCAGGGCTTGGCGCTGTTTCCTACTTTCCTAGAAATTTTGATGAAAGCACAAATTGCATAATGAAATATGTAGTTGCTTAAACTAGATGAGTGAAACCTATTTTTTACGAAGCATGTTCCTCTCTATTCTGCATAACTAAACAGAAACTCAGTTAAATGATAAGATCAAAAGACTACATTTTATATGCTTCTAGATCAGAGCCAGCAAAGTTAGCAACATTACAAAGCCAAACACCACCATACATCCAAACCTGTTCAGATTGCTTTAATCAAATTACAAACTTTCAAAGTGAGATTTCAACTACATTTATTTGAAGAATAAAGAAAAACAATGATAACAATTTAAACTGGTAATGGAGGGGCGTGCCAGGCTCAAACAGTAGTGCAACACTAGAGCGACACATGAGAGACCCAGTAGCAAGCTACCGTGATGGCCTCTCCCCCTTAAAAAATAAGATTAATATCGAGTGAGTCAATGACTCACATATCAGATATTAAACTGATAAGAACAGATACTACACTTGATCTTAGCCAAAAGGCCGAGAAAGGTATGAGTTTTTCTTTCATGGGCATCGGTTTATATAGGGAATTTTCCAGTGTTGTGTATCTTTTACTCAGACGATGTGAGATATCTCTCAGCCACTTCATTCTTTCCCTTTTTTATTGATTCCTCTGCTTTCAACCCAAAAGTAAATTAAAGAAAAACTTGGGAGATGAAACGGATCCCACCATCTCATAAGGAACCATCTGGAACTGAAAATGGTTCAAGATTTTCAACTTCATTGACCCACCTTCAACCTCTATTCAAATTGTATGAAATTGGACTGTGAACCATTTTGCACCCAAGAACATTGGAAATTAATACAGTGATGGATAATTACCCTTTACCATATTAATATGTTTTGGCTTAAAATGGTCCCAGACATACTCACATATCAGATATTAAACTGCAAGTCTACAAGGAAAACAATTTATTGGCATTATGACCCTTGTGCATGGATAAGTTGCGGTAGACACTGAATGAAATATTTCGAGTCAAATCCAACTGGTACAGCAACAATGATAAAGCCCCAACAAAAAGATTTATCCGGTGAAAGTAGGTACTATGGTTCTTCTCTTCTTTTACTCTAATTTATCATACAACAAAAATTACCAACAAAGGTATTACTATCCATATCGAAGATGTGAAGGCTATGCAACGGCCCTCTCATGCGAACGAATGTATTGTCCACTTTTGCTATCATCTTTCCGGTGGGCCTTTTGATTTGATCATTCTCAGATGGATCGCTTTTCACAAATGGGTTGGTTAAATTTTCGTGAGCCCAATCCGCTACCAAGTGATATGAAGTCGTCCACTCTACGCTTTGATTTATGCATTGCTGCTATTATAATTGTACCTCTTAAACTTCAGGAGCTAGATGTATAAAATTGTACCGTATGCATTGCATGTTATCTTCAAGACTAAGTTTGTAAATGCTATTATCGGATTACAGATTATAAAAACTTCAACCTTCAAACAACACTTTTTTATAGGAGTAAATATTAAACACTTCAAACTTGAAACTATAGTTTGGAAGGGCTGCGCGAACGCAAGCCCCCGCTGGCACAAATTACGACGTAGGCTCGACCAACTTGGGCCGACCTTAGAGCGGCACCTCTCCTTAATGTGCAATGGAGATCACCGACCTAGGCCATGGACCTTCTTGATCGCACAAAGACCCCGTCCAGGTAAGTGACTTTTCAAATGTCATATCCAACCTTTTATTCAACCAGCTTTCAGTTTGCATCTTTTATTGGCCTCCAATGTGGGATCAGATTCACAATTCTTCCTTCCATCACACTGCCCACATTTTACAAGCATTTAAAGTCCAAAATACTCTTTGGTAGACTTGTATTGCAAGGATATATAACTCAGCATTTATGTCTCTTTCATACAATCAAATTTAATTACATCATATCCAAAAACCTTGTGGAGAGTTCAAGTCTTGTTGAGGTAACCCGTCATTTGATGGTTTTTAACATAAAAATCTTAAAATAAAACTTTTATCATTTTTTAACTTGAATAGTCGGTTACCAGCAATAAATTTCATAGTTTCAAAAAAGGGAAAAAAAATTAACATAAGAACTAAAATGATGAACAAAATAATAATGTTAAAAGACTAAGCCAACCAAACTATAAAAATATAACGCTTTTTTTTATTCAATATAGACCCTTTTTGCTTTTCAAGATTGCTTAAGGTAGGTGTATGGTTTGAACTTTTAAGGACTTTGTGGTATTCTTCTTCATTCGTTTGTTTTAAACCTTATTCTAATCCAACATAAGTGCAATCATTAGTCTAGGATCATGTTCTTAGTTTTGCTAATCTGCTAAAATCAGATGGAACAAATAAAATATGTTGTGTTTGATAACTTTAACACATCCATGCACCCTCTGTCAGACCTTTGTTTCCGTGTTTCGTCTGTATGTATGCTCCAAATTTTGAACTGCGTTCCCGCTTCGTATGGATAGATGCAGCCTGAAATACTGCTGCTTTTGGGGTTTTTAAGCCCTCTTTTTGTTCCTAACTTTGTAAACGAAAAGATGACTGCCATTCGCCCATTCCCATGTGACAAATGAACTCCGGGAACCATTGTCATCGCTGCAATTCTCTGATATAAGTACCATCAACCATTATGGTTTACCAACCGCCACTTTAAGGGCCTACAAGAATAAGTAAGACTAAAGATAACTTGAGATAAGAGAGGTAAATTCGAGTCACCCACAATGATCGGTATAGGTGAAGTAAAATTAACTCTGATAGCAAAAGAAAGTTCATCTATATGTTGAGGTCACAGGGTCAGCCGATAACAGCCAATCATCAAGTTCACAGGACTACCTCAGAGTTCAAATGATGCAGGCCCGAGTGTATATAGTCGGGCCATAATGTTTTCGGAGGCCCAAGACAGAGTGTGCAACAAAAGGGGCTATACGGAAAGGGCCATAACTTTTGACTCGGGTTTCCGTTGGGCTCATCAGGTGTCCAGACGTTCTTTGGCCGAAGGCGGTTTGCCCAATCGTTTGGCCCAAATTCGAACTTTTTAATGAATTTCTATGGTTTTTTGGGTTTTTCTTTTGGTTACCTGGGTCGACCCGTTGGGTTTTTTGACCCGTTTTTAATTTTCCGTTTCTATTTAAACTGTGTTGAATCATTTGATGTGATCAGATTATCCATTAAGAAAACTTTCCATTTCCCTAATTGTTTGGTTTTCTGAGAAATCAACAAACTATTAGTAGAATTTAATCTGGGTATTCTTAGAATCAACAGATTTTTTTTGTTTATCATTTGCTACGCTGCATCATCAAACCTCATCCAAAGAGGAGATTAAGACGTCTATATGTAGAGGAAGTTAGGTAACTTAAGAAGAGACTAACAGATCTTGAAGAAGAAATTAAATCAACATGATGAAGCAAGAAATGTTCCGGAACACAGAAGAAAGGATGATGTTACGACTGATGTATATATATCAACGATTAAAACTCATCTAGGTTTCTTTTCGCCCTGAAAACCAGACCTTTAAATACAAAATCTGTATGGTAATATGTAGTGATCTCTCCCTTTATCACAGTACCAATAAAGTTTCCTGCTTTTGTTCTCACCCTGAATTCTTTTATTTATAACATAGTTTCAGGAACATGATGGAGGGAGGTTAGATGGATTGTCTCAAGTTTTGTATGAAGATCGAGTGGAATCCAACGATGGTCATCAGAGCAAGTTCAAAAGCACTATGACAAGCGTCTTATGCTTAGAATATGATAATTGAATGCACAATCAATGAAACTACCACTTATGATGAAGTTTTTATCACTTATTGTTCATCGGTGTATTGATGCAACTTCGTCTACTCTTTTTAAATGGTTTGTCAAGCTTGTTATATGTTTATATGCTCTCGTTTTAGTAGTAAAAAGGGTACGAATTTACAAATGTAGCCAAAGGTTCATTAATTATACACATTCCAAATCTTATTTACGCACGTAGCTTGTTCTTATTCTCAACTGTGGCTGCTTCTGTGGTGCTGAAAACAGTCGCACAGGATAATGTATCTGGCATTACTAGAATGCCAAAATGGTCTGCTTTCTGTTTTCAAGCTCCGCCTAGTCAATCGGGACTTCAACTTCCATCTTCAAACCAGGGTGGTCGATCAAGAATCTGAATCAACTTAAAAGGAAGAATCTTCTACATGTCAACTCCAGAAATGGAAACAACAAACTAAGAGAATTGTAATAGTAAATAAGTGTTAAATAAGTGTTAAATAAGTGGTTTAGGAGGCTAAACTTTGTGAATACTGAACTTTCAATAGTGTATCATGCTAAATATACGGTGAGGAATGAAACCTTGACAAAGTCATCCAATAACAGAGAAGAATCTTTATTGTAGCCAGCTTCCTGCATGACTTTAATCAAAACTTTCTGAAAAATTAAGCTTTTTTTATCAGAAATTGTTGCCTATGTCTTACAAGAACACAGATAAATGGGTTATTAAGATCATGCCTCTCTTTGCTTATCTGACATGAATGAGCCACTCAATCCCGCAAGACCTCCATTATGTCTTTGAAAGTCACCTTTCCATTCTAATCGGAGTCATATACTTTGAAGATAACTATGTTCACGAATTTACAAGTGTTAGTCCATATCAAAAGGTATGTAGACAGAGACCATTCTAAACTAGTCGCTACAGAGCAGCATCACGACATTAGATTTTTTAGTTTCTTTGACCCATTAGAAACGCAATATGAGTACTAAACTATGATCGGTCAGTGGATGCCATATTCATGTTAGAATATAGGGTTTCTAAATCACGGATTACTCCAAGAATCGTGTACAATTCACTTTCCGAATTTGATATTTCGACCCTTAAATGCCTAGGTTTCACGAAATTCAAACTATAGGTATAATTCTTGAAGAACAATTTCGTTTTAGGCATAAAACGAATTCTCTCAAAACTGTCCATCTAATTTTGTGTTTTATTTCCTCTTATGTATGTCAAGCCAACCGAATGGATAAGATTTTCGGATAATTTGGCGGTTAGAATTAAAAGAAATTACTAAAGGATCCATAAAGAATCATTTATTTCCTCTTAAGGTCCCTTCATTAAATCTGTTTTTGTTTCGGGGCAGCGAGCCCCGCGAGGGCGGCTCCCCTCGACCCCGCCCGCTGACCAGGCAGCGGGATCCCCGCTAGGGGCGCTGCCCCTTGGACCCCGCTAGGGGCGCAGCCCCCTTGACCCCGCCATTTTTGTCACGCCGGAATCAATTTAGGTTAATATAAGTGTACACTCCCGCACCTACTAACTTATATTAAAGCTACAATTAATCTCTTTGACGTGCTTTATTGTTTCCATTATACTAAAATGATAAGGTGACACAAAAATCACCAATAATTCGGTCAAAAAAACTCCTTCTAATATATGGACTATAGTCACTCAAATACCTCCAAATGTGCACATAAAAACCTAAAGAATTACTACTAAAGTAATTATTCAACTTACTTTTAAGTTTTATCAGAATAAGGTGTGAAACTTACGTTCGAATTGCTGGTGCATTCTTGCTTTAGGATTAAAAGCTGACAAGAATATCACAAAGTCCTTAAAGTTTAAACCATCCACCATCTTAAGCAATCTCTGTATAGAACCATAAAGCAAAAGCAGGTATTTCATCAAACACCTTCTCGACGTCACAATTAAATTAATCATAATATATAAAACATAATTTCCAACGACCAAAATTTATTACAGAAGTACCTGAGACAGAGGATTTAATGCAAACTCCGGTACCGATTAAAACTCATCGGCAGAAATAAAACCCTTTGCAGTGCGATCAAGTTGGCAAAATCTTTGATACAAAGAAACTATCTCTTGCTGGGAAACTGATTTTCATTCAAGTATAACGTAAAACGAGGAAAAATCAAGAAGTATGTGCGCGGACGTACAAAATGGTTTTACTTGCACAGATTATTGCAGTGTTGTTGAACATCTTCAATATCATATGAGTTAGAGTAAAGGATGCAGTACCCATTTGTCTTCAACCTTCAAAGATTAGAATCGATCGTTTTCTAATCAATTTAACAAAAACCCACTAATCAGTGGATGATAACCTTAACACTGAATTGAAAGAAATGGTGGGAAAGAGAAACGTAAACCGGAAGAAAATGATGTGCATCCCTTTCCAACTTTCCCTCATTTTTTTTTTCAATTATGTATTACATGGTTGATTTAAATTTTCAAAAATATATCTACGAAGATATAGAAAATCTATACTCTATACTATATATAATAAGAAAATCATTTGGAGTTTCTGGACCATTAGATGGATATTAATGACAACTCATAATTATTTATGAAATGTCTCTTATACCCTTAACTAAAATAAATAATTGCACCTATGCCATATATTAATTTTTAGAAGTTACCAAATTCAACTCATAATTATTTATGAAGTTACCAAATTCAACTCATTACCTATATATGGATTATTAGGGTTATATTTTTGTCTCCAATGGGTCAAATGAGTATATTATAAAAAATTAAATTACAATTGAAACTGGTTGAAAGTCACATAAAGTGTGTTCAAGTGCATATAATATAATTTGCCAATAATAGACATGGATATTTTATGATGTTCAAGTCATATCTGTATTAGTGACAATTAGTGCCACAAAAATATCAAATTGACACATGACGTAAAATTAGTGACAATTAGTGCCACAAAAATATCAAAATGATAAAAACAAACATTGTAAAATATAATTTTACAAGTAGGGTCTATCCGAAAAAAATTATTGTAATATTAATTAAGTAACTTAATTTAATTTACCCACGTGTTCGTGGGTCATAATCTAGTTATGTATTACATGGTTGATTTAAATTTTCAAAAATCATCAATACTCTATAATAAAAAAAGAAAATAATTTTCGCCACACGTCACCTTTCTAAAGCCATTATATATTTCGTTTTCCTGCTCTTTTTTTCTAATTTAGAACATGATCACAATCAATTTCATTAATTAAAAAGGAAACAAATTTATCTTAGATTGATTTCCTAATTTATTCAACTCAAATATCAATCAAGTTTATTATATTAAAAACAATTGAATCACCAATTTTCTTGATGAAATATAACACAATTAAATTATATACTATATTTTTGTAAATAAAAAAAAATATTTATCACCGCACTTCGTCATTAAATTGTATGGTAATTTTTCACCTTCATATTTACTTATTAGATTAATCAATTATATTTCAACATACTAAATAGTTATAACCATGAAATTAATCAAGTACCCTAAATTTCTCATAATATCATAAAATTGATCATCCTAAAAAATAATATTTTTGTCAAATTTAAATGCTTATGTTTTTATATTCGAAATTATAATAATAAAGCAAAAATGTTATTTTCAAATTTTAAAAACACCAAATATTATAATTTGATTTGTTAATTGTAACACCCTCCCCGATCCCGGAAATGCCACGTCATTACAATACACAGGTGGCAGCATCGCAATGCTCTATTAAACACATGTCACAGGATAAACAGAATTCACTGATAATTTAAAACTTTTACATAAACACTGTTAACATATAATCCACTAATCACATAAGCTGAACTGTACAGATCGCTACACGAAACTAGCACAAAGCCTTCCAGATAATCCCTGCTCCCAGATCTACAAGCACAGCTACTGAACCCTTCACTGAAACCCTGAACACGGAAGACTCGAATACGTAAGCTCGAAAGCTCGTGAGTACTCGAGGGTTAGACTCTGCACAGTAAACACATAGCATGCGAACACGTAGCACATACACACAACCCAAGCTCAATCTCTGTCTCTGGCAATCAGCAGTATAAAGCAGGTATGAACACTCAGCATGAGATCCGAAGCCCTGCACACAATATCACTGAAGGGGACTCCTCCCCAGCTAACGACCGTGCGCACCGGTGGTTAGCCACAACCCTGTAGCACGGGCGCGAACCGGCTACAGGCCCTGCCGTGTATACACGCTCCAAGGACTGTTAGGGACAGTCAACCCGCGCGATCACACATCGCGAATCACCGTCCGTATGGAACTCATCACGGACCCCCGGACTGGATCTCATCTCATGCACACATATAACACATATGTTGGAAATAGAATCATACCTGGCGCCCACGTCCCTGTCTCATACACAGTACACAATATACACATATACAAAGCTAACTGCACAATCATGACTCGGAAAACAGTCCCGCGGTTTAGAAAAGAACTCGGGTACTCACCTGATCGATCCATTAATCCCGAAATTTCTGACTCGGCTCGGCTCGCTAACTCGTCCCTGAAATCGCATGGATCCCAACCGTTAGCACAAACTCATTTCAAAAGATACACATAACAAATCTATAATCCAACTCATAACTGACCCGAAAGCCTGATCAAAACCCGGCTCGAAAATCCCAAACGAAACCCCGAAAAACCGATCAAAACCCGAATCACAATATATCCGACCCAAAACAAACCCAACGGAACCCCGGAAGCTTAATTCAAACCCAACTCGACAATCTCAAATAAAACGCAATCCCAAAAACTCCCAAACCCGACCCCTAACAGCATCTGCCCAAGCCTGGCCCTTGGCCCCTCGAACGCGCCGCGCTTTCGGCGCTGGCCATCGTCCCTGCTTCGCTGCTCTGGTTCTGTCCAGGGATGAAATCCCCATCCCAACTCGATTTTCAGCCCCAAAGCTTCTCAAAATCCATATATAACTTCACTATAATACTTAAACAATCAAACCCACAAACCCCTAACAATACAAACACATCTCAAGATTTAACTACTCAAATTCATAACCACTTACCTTTGGAAACTCAATAACACAAGATGATGAAGAAGATGATGAATTCAGCACCTCAATCTAACTCTTGAATCCAAAGTTGCTGCTCCAGAGCTCTTTCACGTACACACACTTCACATACTTTCTATTTCTAGGTTTTGGATAAGAGAAGAAATGAAAAGATGATAAACTCTCAATCCATATATATCCATTTCCTTTTTAGGTAAGTCCCGAACCCGATAAATCCGGACCCGATATCACTTTTTCACAATTAATGTCCACTTAACCCAATTAATTCCACGAACTCAAATATATAATTAATCCACTAATATTATATCCCGGAGACACGTAACCCACAAACCCGACACGTTTAATCCACTAATCGAGTTCTCATTGGTCCAACACGATATTAATTATTTAAATATCCACTAAAATAATTACACGCAATTATCACGAAAATGGGATGTTACATTAATCTTTTATTTATTGTGAAATTAATATCTCAAAACACATTATAATATAGTATGAAAAAATGAAATTTTTTTATTAAATCATATGTAGTAAATACAAAATACTAACATCTTTATAATTGTTTTTTAATTTATGGATTTTTTTTTCATTTTAAATATATACTCATATTCTTAAAATTGTGTTTTATTCTTATATGACTTATCTTATATTTTCATTTATATTTATTTTCATAAAAAGATCACCATGTAATACATGGGTTAGTAGGCTAGTATAACTATAAAGATATAAAAAATACTAATAAAAATCAGAGTTTGTAAAGTTTTAGTTAATTAATTGATAAATTAGTTAAGTCGGATTTTAATATAATAGATTTGATCTGATTTGAATTAATTTTTAAATTAGATTTTAATAAATTACGTGGTAAATTAAGAAGATGACAAATGACAAGTTAAATGAGAACCCGACAAATGACAGTTAGTTACTCATTTAAATAGTATATGTAGATTATAGATAGAATATGCAATTATGTTATATATTTATCATTGTTACGATTTTTTTCATTTATAACTATTGTACATTTGACGATGACGATAATAATTAGGGATGAACACTTTGGACCAAAAGCACTTGAAAGTCACCCCAACCCAGAACAGGTATTATATAACTTGGTCTGGTTCGGCTTTCGGTTTTCAATGCGACCCAAAACGGAATTTAAAAGGGCAATGGAAATTTAAACATTGAACTTCCTCCCCCCCCTACCACGTCAATTCAAATCACACACCATCGACAACAAACTTGTACTGCTTTCAACTTGTCTGAAGATTGAAAAACAAGATCAAAAACGCAAACCAAAACCGTTTTATAAACATTGGTCAGTTTTCAGTTTCCTCATTTTGTTAAATTTGGTCTTTGGTTTTCTTGTCCGGGCCAATTTTGGTTGGTTTGGGCCAAATGTTCATCCTTAATAGTAAAAACAACACAATGCAATAAACTTTATAACTGATCTAATTAGATTAAATACTCAATATTTAAAATAATAATTCTAAAATGAATAAATAATTAAAATGTTTAATTATAATAAGTTGTTTTAAATTTTTTAAAGGGTTTATTATGAAAAAAACCAACATGTTTTCACGTTTTTGCATTTTCGTCCCTCCATGTTATTTTTTTCCATAAAAAACCTCAAGTTATTCTTTTCTTATTGGTTTAGTGAAATTTGGACATTAGAACCCGGTTTTTCAAGTTTTTAAAACCCAGTTCACAAATTAAAACCGGGGTCTAATGTCCAAATTTTCACTAAACCAATAAGAAAAGAATAACTTGAGGTTTTTTATGGAAAAAAATAACATGGATGGACGAAAACGCAAAAAACGTGAAAACATGTTAGTTTTTTTCATAATAAACCCTTTCTTAAATGACATTTTGATGTTTTAACTGATATAATTGATAATTAATTAACATAGTTATTAAAGTAATGTGTTCAAATTAATTATTTGATTCCAAAAAGTTGAAATTTCTAAGATGTCCCTACCAAAAATAAGTTGCTATTTTAATATTTTATAATATTTGCCTTTTGTGATATACTGAAGAATGAAATATTTATATATTTAGTAATTTGAAACGTTAGAAAGTTGAATAAACAACAATTTTTTTTGTAATACGTTACTGATATCATAACTTACGGTATTTAAATAAAAAATATAATATCATATTTGATAATATTATGATCAAATTTTTTAAGTAAACATTAAAATTAGTTAATCGAAATTATATAATAATAGACATGATAAGCATCAACAACATACTCATCTAATCATACCTTTAAATCTATAATTTTGTTTATAGTGGGAATCGAACCCTCAACCTTAGGGTCACAATTAACACCCTTAACATTTTTAACGTTTGATATTAAGATAGTGTTTGGATTTGCGTTTGAAAAAATGTTGTAGTGTTTTGAAAACTAATAATCAGATAATAGCTGTAACAAAAAATGTTGTCGGAAATGTAGTATTTGGTTTAGCTTCTGCTGTTTGCTATCATAATTATCAAGTAATCAGTTTTTAAAGTGTATGGATTTGCATTTTTTCTTGTAAAATAACCAAATAATCACTTATTAAGCAAATAAACTATTTTTTTAACTTATGAAAAAATGTGGTAGGATTAATTTTAAACGCAAATAAGCACTTATTAATATATATAATAAAGGAGAACAAAAAAGAAGAACACAAAATATTATATATATATATATATATATATATATATATATATATATATATATATATATATATATATATAGGGGGTTCAATGGAAAACCAACATGCATCGGAAAACCTCCATGCACCACCACAAATGCATCACAATTCCCGCGTGATGTATCGAATTCCCGCGTGATGCACCGTCTTTTTGCATAATGCACCTGAAAACTTGTGAAAACTGCACTGCACCACCACAAATGCATCAAATTTCCCGCATGATGCATCAAAATCCCGCGTGATGCATCTAATTTCCCGCGTGATACATCAAGATCTCGCGTGATGCATCACTTTATTTACGATCATGCCACCGCGTTTTTCATGAAATGCATCAAATCGGACGGTATGCGTAGGTTTCCACGGTTTTCCGGTGCATAGTGGTTTTCCATTGAACCCACCCCTATATATATATATATATACCCTATATATATATATATATATATATATATATATATATATATATATATATATATATATATATATATACACACACACCAAAACATGTGTTTTATATTTACTTTTCATTTGTTATTGAAAAATATTTTAAATATATAATATTTTTAAATGAATTGAATTTTTTAAATACATAATGTTTTTAATTATCAAACATTAACGGATGTAAACAAACGAACGAGACATGTTAACATAAGTGAACATCCTGTTGAACGATTTACTAAACTTGTTCGTTTACAGTAATATTTACAATTTTATTGAAAATCGATAACTTAATTGGTGGTATAGATGAGAAAGATGGGAAAATATAATCAATGGACTCTAAAAGAACTCGGGGTAAAAAAAGTTCCCCATTTCATTTTCTAAAATCAAATTTTCTCTAAGGTAATGGGATTTCGAGTTTCTATCATGGATGGATATTTTTACTAGGGGTGAACACAGTTAGGCCGAAACCGACTAAACCGGCCAAACCGAAGTCATTCGGCCGGTTGGCCGGGTTAGAAGAGTAGTTTTCGGTCGACCGGTTAGAAAAGTTTTCAAACCGAGTTTACTCGCCAGCCGATGGTTTGTAACATCAAACCGGCCGTTTCGGCCAGTTAGATTATATATATAAGTTTGTTGTGTTTTTTCGTCAATTTTTAAAATATTAAAATAAATAGTCTGTAATTCTTTATATTTTGATTTTAATATTTTTTATTATAGAATCAAATAGACAAATATGATACGATACAAATGTATATTTTTTAAACATGCTTATAATTGTTAAATGAAATGTCAATATAATGCAACATTCATTTAATTTGTAACCATTTGTCTGTTTAATTTTTGTTCCTTACTAATTACAACAAGATATTGATCGTATTTTTTTTTCTTTTTATGTTGTATTAATATATCAATTTATTGTTTGTTTTCTTTTTAATTTGTTAGAATATTTATAAATTAACTCAAAGTTTCTAATACAAACCGTGAAACCGGCCGAACCAAACCAATTATTTGTTGTTTGGCCGGTCCAGCTGCGTCGTTGGTGTTGGTCTTGGCCGGTTTGGTTTGAGAATTTTCCAAACCGAAGTTACTGGTTTGGCCGAGATTTTAGTCGTCAAACCGGCTGAACCTGACCGTGTTCACCCCTAATTTTTACAAACCCTAACCATGGGATTTAAATTTTTAAATACCTTTGAAGCACATGATTCTTAAATTTTTTGAAAGATGTCTACCGTTTCAAATTCTCCAACTAAACAATGTGAGAACCAGACAACTTCTCCTAACCCTTTAACAATCAAGATTGAAGAAATTGAGATTCAAGCCAACAAAATAGCTTTCGAAAATTTAACCTATCATAAAACGTTTAACCTAGAGCCTTGGGGTGAACTTTCTTCGATCTCAACTTAATAATAAAAGCCAATCTTTAAACATTGGTTTTGCATTTGTTTTTATTGAAATGCAAGTGATCCAAAGAATTATATCAAGATAAAACTAAGAATAAGGAATCACATGCCTCAACCCGCTAACTGCGGTTTTTCACCTTTATGAAGATAATATTGAATGAGAGAAACACAAGATTATATGAAAATACCATATTGAAACTACAAAGCAATTGTTCTAAAACCATATCAAGAAGACCAACTCAATGTTCTTCAATCTAAACTCTCGTGAGCAAATTGCAATATTCATTGCCGTATCATACTTTTTTTTTAAAAAAAATACTACCCGACTTACTCAAATACAGGCAACTTGGTAATGGAGCAACATAGATGTAATGCTGCAAGGGAATCTAAGAGATACTTCTACAAAAGGGGTTTTCGTTGACCCTTGCACTTAAAGCTTAAAAAGCAAACCGCCATGAGCAGCAAAGAAGGGTGCAAAGACAAGCGACTCTACAGCCATGAGCTTGATGAGGATGTTGAGAGATGGACCTGAGGTGTCTTTTAGTGGGTCGCCAATGGTGTCACCAATCACCGCAGCTTTGTGTGGTTCCGATCCTTTTGGTCCAAGGGTCCTTGCATGTTCCGAGGCACCAGCCTGATTGAGATTCATTAAAGAAAAGTTTACATTTTATAGCAGTGCAAATTTAATATAAAAAAAGATTTTGCAACATTTAAACTGATAAAAACCTCAATGTACTTCTTGGCATTGTCCCACGCACCACCTGTGTTCGATGCAGAAATTGCAACCTGGTATCACACAAGTCACACACAAAGAAGCCATTAACAGAAAACCAAAAAAAGTCACAAACCACACCATCAGAAAATCAACGAAATAAAATTGGCATGCAGAGTACGTTAGACTGTTAGAGGGGTTGGTTACCTGGACACCAGAAACAAGAGAACCAGCAAGAACGCCTGAAAGAGTCTCTACACCAAAAAAGGTTCCAACAATGAGAGGAGTTAGCATGACAAGTGCACCAGGGGGAATCATCTCCTTGATGGATGCATCGGTTGAGATTTTGACACAGGTGGCGTAATCTGGTTTGGCATGTCCCTCCATGAGACCAGGGATGGTGTTGAACTGTCTGCGGACTTCCTCTACCATTTTCAAAGCTGCACTGCCAACACTCTTCATGGTCATGGCTGAAAACCAGTAAGGAAGCATGGCACCAACAATTAGACCAATGAATACTTTTGGTGTCAAGACATCGACTACTTGAATTCCTGCACGGCTGACAAAGGCACCAAATAATGCCAGAGAAACCAGAGCAGCCGAGCCGATAGCAAATCCCTATGGAACAACCATAAACTATAATTTTCAGCAATAATCACTGAAGAAAGAAATATACTTCCTGTGGTCTGAAAGTAATGTTAAATCACCTTTCCAATGGCTGCAGTGGTGTTTCCAGCTGCATCGAGAGCATCAGTCCTCTCACGGATTCTGTGGCTCATACCAGCCATCTCGGCTATGCCTCCAGCATTGTCACTGATTGGACCATAAGCATCTATAGCCAGTCCAGTGGCAATGGTGCTGAGCATTCCAAGAGCAGCAACTGCAATACCGTACATGGCAGCAAAGCTAAAGCTGACAAAGATGCCGATTGCGATGGCAAAAATAGGAATGATGACAGATTTGTATCCCAAAGCAAGGCCGAAGATAACATTTGTTGCAGCACCGGTCCTGCAGGAATCAGCAACATCTTGCACCGGACTGCACAAAGAAAAATTAGGAAAGAAGGAATTAAAGCAGGATTAATTTTGGGTCACAACATGTTCGCTCTAACAAGATATACCTGTATGCATTGCTGGTGTAATACTCAGTCACGAAGCCAATGATAAGTCCTGCCCAAAGACCAACACAAACGCACAAGAAAAGTTGCCTGCAAACAGATTTCAAATTTTTAGGTCCTGGAGATAATATTTATAAAAAGAAATACATCTACAACAAATGGGAAGGAAATTCCTTACCAGTTATGCACAACTTTCTGTACACCAAAATTGAAGATAGTGAAGGTTGAAGGCAGTGCAATCCAACTAACGATTGCAATCCCAACAGTCATAAGAACAGTGGATATGATAAGCTGGTTTTTTAATGCTGGCTCAATATCTTTGACTGCCTTGATTTCAAAAAAATCAGTTGCGAACAACGTGGTTATCAAGCAAACAAGAATTCCCACAGAGCTCACAAGCAAAGGATAGCACATTGCAGTGAAGTCATGGTTTATCCCAAAAGAAGAGATGGAAGCAACAACAAGTGCAGCACAAGACGACTCGGCATAAGAACCAAAAAGGTCAGATCCCATCCCCGCAATGTCACCGACATTATCCCCAACATTATCAGCAATAACCTGAAAACAAGCATCAATAATTAAAGAAGCAATCTTTAAAAAAGAAACGACTAAAGGTATAACCGTAGCTTACAGCGGGATTCCTAGGATCATCTTCCGGAATGTTCCTTTCGACCTTCCCAACAAGATCGGCACCAACATCAGCAGCCTTAGTGTATATACCACCACCAACTCTTCCGAACAGAGCCATTGAAGATCCACCCAGTCCGTAACCAGTTATAGCCTCGAAAAGGCCTTCCCAGTCATCTCCATAGTATAATTTGAAGAGGTTAATAGTAACGTATAGAACCAGAAGACCGTTTGCAGCAAGGAGAAAACCCATCACAGCACCCGACCTAAATGCAACAATAAAAGCTTTCCCGACACCTTTTCTTGCTTCTAGTGTCGTCCTTGCATTTGCATATGTAGCTATTTTCATCCCAAGGAAACCAGAGAGGACAGAGGTAATGGCCCCAAGCAAGAATGATACGGTACTAAATAAAGCGGTGGCAAGTGCAGGTTTGCACATCATGTGAATGTTATAGGTACAGTGTTGACTCTTTGTGCTAAAGCCCTCGACGGAACCCAGGAAAAGAAATATCAAGATTGCAAACACAACCATGAAAATACCGACATACTGATACTCAGTAAATAGAAAGGATGTTGCACCTGTTGTTTAGAACAAACACAAGAATACAAATTAGAATAAATAAAAAATTATGGCCAAGAAGGACCAACATTTTTCATGATAAAAAAAAAAGTCTTTATTTTTTGAAGTGGGTCGATCAATTCCACACTCATTTGCCCCATGACCACAATACATGGTGTTTATGCTGTCATTAATTTGATGTGATTTTCAAGAGGCCCCATTCAACATCTGGATTTTTATCTTTATCTACTTAGTGTAGAACACTCATGGTTTCTTTCAGGATTTTGGCGAATGCTCTTGAAGAATTGAAGATTAACTACTATAGTCAGGAAACGGGAGTGATGTTTCTTGGATAATTTGATTTTTCTTTATTTTTGTTCCTGATAGTTCTGTATCAGTATATTGCAGTTGGATGTTTTATCAATTTAGGTGGTTTGCTATGGCAATCTCTCAGTTTGTAACATGTTGAGTTTGATCAATATAAGATCCCTCAGGCTGTTTCAGTGGGGATACGATTTACAAATATAATAGCAATAATGAGGATCTTGGTAAATACCACTGATCTTTTTATCAGTGAAACCGATGGTCCAAACAACCAGAAAAACAGTAAAATCAATCGAGTAGAAAATAAGTTGGCAGATCTGTCAATAAATAAATAAAAAGTCGAACCCAGTAAGTCCATGAATCTTGGAAAGTTGGAAACTATCGACTCGTTTCAGGTACACAAAAACGAATAAAAATGTACACTTTAAAGAAGCTGAGAACTTAAACGTTTTCAGCTATCATCGCTTATAGATCTCAATATAAACCAAGAGAAATGAACAAAAAAGAAAGAAATTCTGAAAGAACAATAGCCGACAGATCTAACCTTCAGAGATGGCATTCTGAATCTCAGCACATTTAACGACAACATTATGTTCGTTAACGCCCTCCTCTTCTTCAATCAAAGAATCATTGAAGCCATTCTTGGCCGGCGAAGCGTTACGGTCCGGGGTGAGCTTTACTCTGGAGACCAATGCCCATTGAATCAAAGAAAAAACGATACCAATGACGGCGCATAGGGGAATGATAATTTCCGTGGCCAGATCTGACAGCAACGCCGACCCCATTATACCGGAAACCTAAAAACTCTCCGAAATAGAAAGAGGAGTAGAAATGAGGAAGAAGCAGAGTGTGTATTTATAGTGGGGTGGGGATTGGGGGACTGGAATTGGATAAAAGGTAAAGTAATGTAAATCAGGTAATTTTAGGGTTAGTGGGATTGATTTGATTATTGAGACGGGGATTGGATTTCATTTGACCAACTAGTCATTAGTTTTCTGGGGAAGGCGTTTAATGATGTCGTGTAACCGTTTTTAGATTAATAATTAATCCATACAAATGTATAATACTAAATAAATAACTTATTACGTGTCTTTAACCTTTTTCTTTTTCAAAATTTCATATATACCCTTCCTAAAATTCGTAATATCATATATATGCGATTACCCGACTTAAAATTTAATATTATATATTTCATTCCTAAAGGGCTATCATATTATCATATATGTACCAAATTTTAATTATTAATATCACATATATCCATCTTAAACATCATTAATATAATATGTACCAAAATTCATTAATTTAATTATTTTTATAATATTTAAAACTCGAAATTAATATTGTTTATTACTTAATGACTATTATACTATTACTTATTTCTTCTTTCAAGTAAACTTCAAAATATCATATTTATAAATTAAATTAAAATATCATATTCCTTTTAATAATTTTATATAATTTATATATGTAACTTTAATATAAAAATTCTTCATAGTAAGATAAATTAACATTAATAATAAAAAAGTTGTATTATGTTTTTGTTTGTTTATAATCTAACCGTATCGTTTTATTATATTTTTTAATTTATTTTTTTCCTGCAGTTTTCTATATACAATTAAATGATTACAGTAAGTTTTTAAATATGTCTCATGATATTTTATTTGTTTGTATAAAATATGTGGATTACAAGGCTTTAAGAAAGACAAAACTACAATTGATAATGATAAGTATATGTTTTATTATGAGTTATAGTTAAAAGATAGTTTAGTGCCATTGGTTTTTGTTACACTTAACCTTTCGTCGTCGTCCTCAACTCACACCTAACTTACTATAATCTAAACATTAAAACTTAATAAAATGCGAAGTAATAAGTTATTCTTATTTATTTTAAGATGTTATTATAAAACTTAAGTATGAAATATAATCTATCTATATATATTAATAAAAGAGAACCTCTCATGACACGTGTCATTACATCATTCTTCTAAATTTTTGATTTCCTGCCTTTTTTCCATAATTAGATTTTTAATTATACTAATTCATTATTAAGATTATTTATAGAATCTAATTCAAATACCTTCAAATTTAATACATACAGTTAAAAAATGAAATATTTTAAATATATAAATATTAATCTAAGTTTATTTTTAAATAACTTTTTAATTGATTTAAATAATTTCAGATTTTACTAATGTTAGCGCCTAACTATGCATTTTTTTATATTTTTAAAAGGTGAAAATAATGCAACATTGAAAATGAGTTGTTTTTTATAATTTTTTTTAATCTTAAATTTTTTTAAATGTATTCTATGTAAAAAGCAATTTTTTTATTTTTTTACTTATACATAAAAATCTAAAAATAAAAAGTTTTAAAAAGACGAGACACGATAAATACTGTTCATACATATTTAAAAATAGAAAAGTTTTAATTATCCTTAATAACAAAATATAATACTATTTTTGTATTTTTTTTTTAGAAAAAAGTAAACATTTTTGTATGTATTGACGTTTTATGTAGATTTTTAATAAACATTTATTTATAAAATATCCACGTAATGCGTGGGTTAATAACTAGTGTATAATAAAGGAAAACATTAAATGTCATGTGTTACCTCTACGTTCACCAAAAAGATAATTATAACTTATAAAAAATAAAAGATAAATACAATTTAATATTTTTAAAAAAGATAAATATACTCTATTTTTAATCTGTAAATAATAAAATAAACACAATTATTATTTTTGTATGTTTTTATTTTTACTCATATACATTTTAGTTAAATAAATTTAATTAAAAATATTCATGTAATACGTGGGTTATAAACTAGTTTATATGGTAATTTAGTTTCTCCGTGTTTATAGATTTTAAACAAATCATGTGATTTTATTTCAAACAAGCTTAAAACTATGAAAAAGTTAATAAAACAGAAAATAAAGAATAAGATGTTATTTCATACAAGTATAAAAAAAATATTTTACTTAGTCAAATAAAAAAACTTTTTAAGTATAATTTATAAACGTTTAAAATTGAATATGTTACAAATAAAACGAAATATGTTATAAATAGGGTTTTTTTATGAAAAAAACCAACATGTTTTCATGTTTTTTGTGTTTTCGTCCCTCCATGTTATTTTTTCCATAAAAAACCTCAAGTTATTCTTTTTTTATTGGTTGGGTTTATTATGTAAAAACCCAACATGTTTTCACGTTTTTTGCGTTTTCGTCCCTCCATGTTATTTTTTTCCATAAAAAACCTCAAGTTATACTTTTCTTATTGGTTTAGTGAAATTTTGGAGATTAGACCCCGGTTATAATTTGTGAACCGGGATTTAAAAACTTGAAAAACCGGTTTCTAATGTCCAAATTTCACTAAACCAATAAGAAAAGAATAACTTGAGGTTTTTTATGGAAAAAAATAACATGGAGGGACGAAAACGCAAAAATCGTGAAAACAAGTTGGTTTTTTTCATAATAAACCCTTATTGGTTTTGTAACATTTTGAACATTAGACCCTGGTTATAATTTGTGAACCGGGTTTTAAAAACTTGAAAAACCGGGTTCTAATGTCCAAATTTCACTAAACCAATAAGAAGAGAATAACTTGAGGTTTTTTATGAAAAAAAATAACATGAAGGGACGAAAACGCAAAAAATGTAAAAACATGTTGGTTTTTTTCATAATAAACCCTTACAAATAATAAAAACTTAGAATTTTTTATAATAATTATAAACTGATTTTGCTATTTAATTAAATATATTATGATTACACATGCATTTCAAAAAAATAAAAAAAAATTCATTTAATAAAAACATCTCTCTCTCTCTCTCTCATTTAATGAATTCATTTAAAAACTCATTTTATATATATATATACACACACACACACTATATATACATATACATAAATAATTGGATTAATTTTCGTGATTAAGTCCTTAAACTTCTTTTATTATTATTTAAGTCCCTAAACTATTTTTATTTTATTCAAAATTGTATATTTGACCGGTTACCAAACAAGTATCCTTAGATTTTTCACTTGATTAATGTTTTAACAAAGGGTGATGATAAATATACACCCCCACATTTTCTAATTATACACCCCCCTCTAATTACATTAATCATTAGCAAATCATTGCATGATTTGATTTATTTAAATTAATTTTAATATATAAATGTAATAATGATGATATAATAATTATATAATTATAGATTGATTTGACTTTTATAAACACACACACACCCCATCTAATTATACACCCCCCCATGATTAGAATTTAATTTTTTTAAAAAAATCTTAATATTAAAATACATTAAAATTTAGCGATAATTGCAAAAAAAAAAAAAAAAAAAAATTAACCAACTTTGTACAAATGAATTTATTACATAAAATATTATGGCAATAGTTGATTCTTGTACATTTTTTTCCATTCTTTTGCAGATCTGCAATGTCCCGCAAGTGTTGGCATTGGATGTCCCTCTTGCAAATCCACTTTTATAAAATGATTTCCATGAACAAATGCAATTGCTATCGATTGATTTAGTTCTGGCGCCCGTGGCTTTTTCCAAATCGGAAAAAATGTGTAACTAATTGGATTTGTTAAAAAGCAAACAATGCAGTTGTATGTGTTTGCAATCAAGACACCAGTGTCAGGCATTTTCATCCAGTGATGTATTGGTGCAAAACTGTTACGGTAATAATCGAGAGAACGTTCCACAACAGCGTAGCTATCACTTATAGAAACTAAATAAATAAATTATTTATAAATGTTACCTGCAATGGTTGCTCATGATTAAAGTATTGACTGTGCGACGGTGGTTGGTAGTCACTAATTAAACTATTCCAAAATGGATCTTGAGGAAAAAATCCGTATTCACCGTATGTTGGATTCAGATGCTCATACATCGTTGGTTGCTCGTTCAAGTCAAATAGATTCGGAACCTCGACAGTCGAGAATGCTACAGTATTATCCACAACATAGCATTCACTGCTCGCCATACTACGAATGTACGAAATTGAAGATGTAAATTTACCCTTAAACTCTCAACGGTATCACTTATATGAATGAATGAATCAATCGTTCGAGTATACATATATATAGAATTGATATTTACATTTTATACCCCTAAACTCTTTCAAAATTTATAATTTTAACCCCGACATAATAATTCATAAAGTATAAAAAAACAAAAAAAAATTATGTAAAATTGACAATGGGGGGTGTGTTATCAAGAAATTGTGGGTCCCACCCACTAAAAAACAAAAATAATTATATAGAATTGACAAATAGGGGGTGTGTTGTTTAGAAATTTGTGGGTCCCACCATTATTAAATTAAAAAAAAAATAAGATTTTAGATATTGATGGGTCTCACATCATTAAGTAATAATTAAGCTAATTAACTAAGGGGGGTGGGTGTGTAATTAGAAAAAAATGGGGGGGTGTGCGTTTAACACAACCCTTTAACAAAACCACCATCTTTTCATATTTTTGCGATTAAGTCCCTAAATTGTTTATTTATCAATTGTATTTTACTGGATAATTCGGTAGTCGGTCAAAAATATATATACTTTTGAATAAGACAAACATAATTTAAAGACTTAAACAATTAAAAAAAATTAACGACTTAACAAAAAAAATTAATTAGGTTTTTCCATATTAACCCTATATAATTCTTCCTGAATTTTAAAAGGGTGCTACTTCATGCACCACACCTATATCTCTATAATTGACTAAAAGACCTCTTTTTTTATAACTCATCGTTATGGTTTATTTGTTCACACTTCTTTGTCCAATCATAATGTGAAAATTTATTGGTTAAAAGCATGGAGGTGGTGTTTAAGAAAGTAGATATGATGCAAGAAGAAATAGCCATTTTAAAAACAGAGACGACTTGCGCCTAGAGATGCGTGCCCTGGACTTTAAGAAATTCCAAACTCCTCCGAGAGAGAATCTGTTGATGCTGGAGCCATCCCTTATCTTGCGAATAATATTTAAGGGAAAAAAGAAATTAATTATCTTTTAACATTTTTAAGATAACCGAATATAAATGCTAGAATTATAATTTTATTTTACAAAAATAAAACATTATACCTTAATAATATCTATTTATAAATACTAAATACTAAAAATGCCATTATGGTACATATTCATCAACAATGATATTTCAAAGTGTTAGATTTGGGTCTCTACTAAGACGTCTTTGATGCTCTAAATTATTGTTTGATTGCATGAGGTGGAACTTATCTGAAGACTAACTCTACTTGTAGTTGATAAGAGAAAGTCCTGAGAGCGATGGAAATGGAAACGGTGAGAGAGTGGGGTGTCATGTGGCATATAGGTAGGGGTGGCAATCTTGACCCAACGGGCTAAATGGGCCGAAGAGTTAAATAGACTCATTGTAAAAAACTAAGATAGATATTAACTTTTTTTTAAAAAATGAAAATTTATAAAACGATGTATTAAAAAAATTTTCTTTGAAAAAAATTTCAAAATTATGTAAAATTTATGACTTTTGGTCGTCAACCCGTTTGACCAGTTTGCTTGAATGAGCTCAAATTGTCACCCCTACATGTAGGCATGACAATGGGGCGGAACGGGGCGGGGATCTCAATTCTCATCCCCATCTCCGCTTCTTCATTCTCTCCATCATCCCCGGCTCCATCCCCGTCGGGGAATGAGTTTCTATCTCCATCCCCGTCCCAATCGGGGATTGAGGATCCCCGTCGGAGAATCGGGTTTTTCAAGTCCCTAAAAAAATTATAAAGTTTAAAATATAAATAGTAATTTAGTAGAAAAATTTACGTGAATAAACTTTAAAACAAATCAATTCAAACATATTTGAGTTATTTACATATATAATTTATGATGAAACTAAAACAAAGAAATGTTTGCAAAAGATTTATAAAACAACTAAAATGAAAAAAAACAATAGTATTTTAAACTATAGAAAAGTCATATACAATAATATTTAACATATTATATTAAATGTACTGAATAATTTACATTATAAAGTTAAATATATAATAATTTATATTAAAATATAAAACATAATCTGGGTCGGGGATTAAAGTGTCTCTCATCCCCGTCCCATCCCCATTATTTTAAATTGGGGATTCCCCGTTCCATCCCCGGCTAACTCGGGGATTCTCCGGTCAAATTGGGGTCGAGTTACGGGTTCCCCGTCGGGTATGAGTTCTTTTGTCATGCCTAGTGACATGTGGCCCTGAATCCAAACACCCCCCACCCTTGCCAAAATTTTCCACACCGAATTCATTTTTTTTGTCATGGAGCACTCATTGCATGAGGAAGAGGAAAAAAGGAAGAAAATTGGGTTATTTTGGGGTTTGGTTTAGGAAACGTATCTCATTGATTTTGAGGTGTTTTAGGATGAAGTGAGAGTAGAGAAAAAAGCTGATGCTGAAATGATGTGACATTTGATGTAGTATGAAGAGGAAATGACCACTTCTCCCACCCTGAGATCTAATAAGAGATTCAATGAAACTGTTTCTTTTGTCAATTATATGATTGTGTTATCTTTTATTTTTTACATTAATAATTTTACAAGAAGAAGCAAATTTAAGTATCAAAACCATCAATATCTTATCATTAAGGTTCATCTATTAATTCAACAAACAATAAAGATTATTCAAGTAACATATGTTAGAAAAGAACATATTTTATACAAAAAACTACCACACTTGATTATACAAATAGCGGTTCAACAACGAAGATTATTCAAGTAACAAGCATGAAAAGAGAAGGGAAATCGATGAATACCTCAAATCAAGGCAATACTTGGCAAAAAGGGAGTCGATGGTGAGGCTGAAATCGGAACATATACAAGCATTTTTAAGCTGAAATCAAATATATCTTTACATTAGAATCGGATTATTCAAGTCAAAAAACTGGGAAAAAAAAAAAGCAACAATGATGAAATAGATCGACGGCAGGTGGTGTCGGCGTGGTGGTTGGCAACGACGTGGCAGAAGCATTAGGGGAAGGCAACTAGGGTTTATGGTGAGAAAGACATAGAAGAGAGCAAGACACTGTTTTTTTTTCCCAGTAATAAGAGGTGATGAGAGACACTTTTTGATCTTATCACACTTAAGATGGTAAGACGGTTTAGTCTCTTATGAGTATCAAAACGCACTTATCACCCCAACCTCTTAACAAATAAAAGGTAAGGCTCTGAAACAGTACCTTAGTCGAGATAAATGATGTTTCAAGTGTCTTATATAGTTTTAAATTTCTTCAATTTTGGCAAGTTATGTATAAAAGGTCTTATGGTAATATTACTTGAAGATCATTCTCAGAATCTCACAATAATCCGTTCTGATCGTATAGGGTAAACAAGAATCAAACTAAAAACCCAAAAAAGCCAGGAAATCAAAAAGTCAAAAAACGGTTGTTAGGAATGCCTTTGTAAACCAAATCAAAAAAATCAAACCGAACCAGAATTAAATAAAGTAAATTTTGAAATAATTTTATTATTTATTTGAGTTAATTCTACCAATTTTTTTAAAAGGCTGTAATTTTATTGAAATCAAAACTCAAATAGTTACATGGGTGATGGGTCTTACAGGATAAAAAAAAACCCAAATAGGAATCATAACAAGAACCATCTTATTTACAGCCCGATCTACACATTAATTTAAATGGAAAACACATCATCCACCTAATCTTCAAACATGTCCCATAGCTTGGAGATACACTTTGACCAATACCAGTTACATTTGCTGCTCCTGTTCTCACCATGGTTTTGAAAGACCGGTAATCTAACAATCTCAAAATCCGGATCAAACCCAGCCAAAAAAAAACCCGGATATTTTATAATCATTTTAAAATTATAAGTGTACCAAAACAATCTAAAAAATAGGTTGTATATATATATATATATATATATATATATATATATATATATATATATATATATATATATATATATATATATATATATATATATACATTTATAGATTTAGGTTCAAGTGAGTACCACCTATTATGCAATGCATGAGAAGGTACCATGATTAAATATTTTTTTCATAAACATGGATTAATTAACATTACAAAGATGATATATAAATTTCACGTACATTCACATGTTCTAAGTGCATGAAATAATGCATTATATAAATGTATGTTCACATATATGCAAATTTAGATAAGTGTACGTTCACATCATTTTTAAGGAGTTATTAGATGTGAATGTATATAAATTTACGTATCATCCATATAATGTTAACTAAAATATAATAATGAAAAAATATAAATTTTTTTTCTAAAGGTGTTAACTTCTGGTGCCCTGCATAAAGTGATACTCTTTCGAACCATATTCTATATATATGTGTGTGTGTATATATGTATGTCTCATCCTTTAATTTTGTTTTTCATACACATGTTTTAATTAACATTATAAAGATGATATGTAAAGTTCACATACACACATATATGATATTTTCTCGGCCTAAAAAATTGAATTTCATTACATTTCTCGACAATTATAAAACCTTGTGATCCTTTCCAGGTCTAAACAGTTTCACAGTATCTTTATTGTCAAAATTTATATTTGGTATACATTTCTTAGTAATTTTCCATTGTATATCAATTTAAAGATTGTAAGCATATGATAGACTTTTATCCTTACTAACTCCTTTTTTATGCATTATATTTGAACGTACGAAACATGTTAACAATAACTCGTAGCATATGACTCGAATAATGATGCATAAATCACTTTCCAGACAAACTGTTTTTACTGTACGATATATGAGCCTCCTATAGAAGATGAAAGAAGATAGAGAAGAAATCAAAGACAAAAAAAGACACCTTTTTGATACAGAAATCATCATATATCTAATGAATTTAACAGCTCCTGTATAAATGAAAGAAAAAAGGGAACGAGATCACAATGAGATTCTCAACTCAAAAAGGGGAATATGAAAAATAGGTTGTCAAGATAGGAATCTTATCTAAAATCGTTTTGTCTTCGCATGTTTGAATCGTAAGATCGAGATCAGGATCTTAACATCCTACTAAAATAATATTGTCTTTTTTATATATGTTACATTTTACATTAAAGATTAATTTTATTTCAAATTGATAAATATTTAAAATTCAAACATAATAATAATGATTTAATATAACTCTTAATTTTTTTTTTGATAATTTAATAACATCACTACTGATTTATATTTTAGAGTATTGAACTTCATAGTCATGCGAGACTTGCTATTATGCATAAATTATATAATTAACACATATGTTTTACATTTTTTATTTAACAAAATTGGCTCATTTATAATTTTTTTAACATTGAAATTTAGTAAAAGTGAGACCGGATCGTGATCTAAGGATTATACATTAGATCTTAAAATCCAGACTAAGATCCTATCAATGAGAGATCCTACTAAGGATCAGATCGTTTTTTGCTGATCATAATCGTAAAATTGTAATATTTTAGTATCAAGATTGGGATCTTAACAACCCTCATGCATGAAATATTTATAATTTTGGTACTATGAATTAAAAAAAAAACTCTTTCAATATAAAAAATTTTAAGTGCATGTAAATCTTGTATGAAAATTAACATGAATACCATGAATGATTATAACGATCATTGTGTGTTAAACAAAAATAGGTATAGTGATTTAGACCAACACTAGTTTATTAGTAGAGGTGCACAAAAAATCCGGTTATCCGATTTCGATCCGAAACCGATCCGAAACCGGTTATGGCAAAACCGGTTACAAAAAAAACCGGTCCGGTTTTTATCCAATCCGGTTTTTCAACCGGTTTTTAAGATATTTGGGGCACCGGTTTTTTTACCGGATAATTAACCGGTTTTTTTATAACCGGTTAAAAAACCGGTTTTTAACCGGGGAAAAAAACCGATTTTCGAGCAGCCTTTGAAGTATATTTTATGTATTTATAATCATATAGAATATAAAAATATAAATGATTGGAGTAAAATATATGTGTTTAACTTATTTTATAATTATATATTTGAAAATTGTAATTATAAATTATAAAAAAAGATGTTATAACCTTTCTTTTGTAAAACCCAAAAGCCCAAAACCCCAAAAGAAAAAAGAAACCCAAAAAAAAAGAAGTTCAAACAAAAAGAAAGGCCCAATAAAAAAGAAAGCCCAAAAAAGCAAAAAAAAAATCTGGAAATTATATAAAAAATCGGTTTTTTTTAAACCGGTTTTTGAAAAATCCGGTTTTTTTATAACCGGAACCGGTTATATAGGTTACAAAAATCTGGGCCGAAAACCGGTTACGATCCGGACCGGTTTTAAAAAAAACCGGTTTTTTTCTGGGACAAAAAAACGGGACCGGTTAAAATCCGATCCGGTTCGGTTAAAATCCGGTCTTTGTGCATCTCTATTTATTAGTATAGAGTTTAAGGCCCAAACATTTTGAAGGCCGACTCAAAAAAGTCGCATACCCTCGTCAGTCCAACATACAAAACTAGGACATAACGCTAAAAATTGTTAATCCAAACAACATCCATTTCATAAGGTTCAAAAGAAATTGGCTAGTTGTAGGGGTGTGCACGGTTCGGTTCGGTTAGTAGTTAACATGTGAACCGTGTTTTCGGTTTCGGTTACCTGCGGTTTGGTTCACGGTTACCATTATATGCTTAAAAGCAAATTAATTATGGAAATATATATTTTTGAAGTACAAATTCTTTTTAAATTCAAAGTCATAGTAAACTATTTGATTATAAATATTAAAAGTTACACTAAAATATCATTTGAAAATCTAGTATTTAATGTATTAGAATTTATAAATGAAATTATAAATAGAAGCTAATAACTTGTATATACATAATCGGTTCGGTTGTCCTAAACCGCCCGTGATGTTTCGGTTTTTTTCAGTTTCGGATCAAACGTTTTAAACGGTTCGGCTCGATTTTCCAATTTTGTTTGAACACCCCAGCTAGTTGCATGAGCATGATCATATTATTTTCTTTCGATTGATGATATATTTAAAAGTATATTAAATTGAATATCTCAACCATTTATATATATATTATTTTTTCAATCGTTAAAGAGCATATGATGTAATACCTTTACGATGAATTAATTATTAGTCAAACAAAACCTCTTATACATGAAACGGGAACAACAATAGCCTCTCTCCCTCTCTCTGCACTATGTTATTAAAGCAACCAACCAAACACCCATTCTTACCCATTTTCTTCAACGTACTGAAGCAGGTACATATTGTTGCTGACCATGATTATATAACCCGCTTACTCCCCTCGCGAACTGTTGCTTATTTCGTCTTCGTTTTGTTACCATCACAAATCCTTCACCGTCTCCGTTTTTGTTCGTTTTCGGGTCGTTGGTCTCTGCTTCTCCTTCGTTCCCGTAAAGAATCTTTATTATTGCACTGTCTTTCGTAATTGCTTCGGTTGAACCATCTGTGTACTCGGGCTTCTTCTCATTCACAGAAGCAGATTCTGTTCTGGTTTCCGAGTTATCATGGACTGACTTCACAATGAAGCTCAGCAGAATCTGTCTTGCGAGTTCTGCCTTCTCGCCATCCGAGCTGATCTTTCCCGACCTCTCGTCTTCATTTTTGCCATCAGTTGCACCTTCGCCAACTTCTGAACCTTGCCATGCTCGTTTTGGCACAAATTCAGGTGCATGTGGGTTCATGATTCTTGGGCTGCTACCCAAACCACTACCGGGGATTTGATACTTCAAGAACCCATTTTTCATGCGAAATGACTGGCTCATACGGTAATATAAAGGCGATCTGGGCCCACATGGAACGCGAGCAGCAATAGGTGGAAACCCAACTGGCTCAACTAGCATGCCTTGACTAGCTATAACATCATACACGTTTGTCGTCAGTGGATGACTCGAAGGTACCGGAGCTGGACTGAATGGTTGAGCTGAAGCTGAAAGTTTGCTGCCATTTGTTTCGGTACTACTTTCAGCCTTGTTACATCCAGATCCTGCATCTTCAACTTCTGATTTTGATACACTCTCATGAACTATATCAACTTCTTTAATAACTTCATCATCCGGTATTATCATATCATCTATGTCAAGTTCTTCACTCTTGACTTCCTTCAATGCATCACCAGAATCATTGAATGTCTCGATCTCTTCGTTTTTAACATTATCTTCATTTTTAACTTTATCTTGCTCCTCAACTTCTTCCACTTTCTCAAGTAAAGGCTTTAGAATCGTACCAGGTGGCGCCACTGCAACTTCTTTGTATGACACAGACTTTGAAGCCATGGGGCTGAGAGTTCCTGCAGCTGGGGAAACCCTAGGAGAGATTTTGGAAACTGAAGTCTTCATGGGCAGTTTAGTCAAGTCCTCCCTGCCCGTCAAGCTTGCCTTGGATTGTTTCGCCAGAGGCAACTCTGTTGAACTTGTTCTTGGTGTTACTTTGTGACCCTGCTGATATACGTCCCTCTTATTAGGGTTTTCCCTTGCATTAGTGTTCACAGAGCCATTAATGTGTAGTCTAGTCAGCTCTGGCCGCCTTCGGCCAAACTTCTTGGGACCACCATTTCCTGACCGCACCTTTGGATTCGCTTCTTGCCATCCCTCATCGGAGATTGTATCTTCAACTTCTTCCATGACTAATGTTTCATTTTTAGTGGCATCATCCTTCACTTTTTGGATAACCAGTTCTGGTACCAGAATTGTAGATTCTGCTTTCGTCGCAGTGGTTTCAACAGAATCATGAATTGCAGCATCATCATTTCTTGAATCGCTTTGCACTTCATGAGACTTCTCACCAACTGGCGATGCCTGATGGATAATTGGATGCAGTGCATGATGGTCAATAAGAACTCAAGGCTTAGGAATAGTTTTAAAAAAAAAGTTCTTCTATTGCTTTTGTTTCAACTCTGTATTCAAGTACCTTGGCACGTCGCTTCCTCAGTGCATCTCCTCCTTTGGAATCCTGATCTGGACTTATAAAATCAAGTAGATCTGATACACTGCAAGAACGAAGTCAAAATATATTGGTTCACTGAGTTATATTATTGGACAGTTCACGTGGAGTAAAATTGGATATACCATATTAATACCTAAGGTGGCCCTTGCTGGCAATAGATGCATCTGGTTTTGGGGTTCCATTTCTTGCCGCTTCCTGCTGCTCCAAGGCTTTTGATTCAAAATATTCAAGCCACGCAGCAGCATCCTGTGTGTAATGGGGATATCAGTCATAACCGTGTAGAGATTGAAGCATCATACATCAAATATTGCCATGTAAAGATTAATGAAACAAGATTGACAGAAAAATGGAAAGGAAAAACCATTATCATCAGCAAAAATCAGCAAACTGGGGAATTGATATTTCAGGACTTCATTCTCACCTGAGTACGAAGGTCCTCTGCTCCCAATTTTGCTTGAAGAATCTGTAATGTAGTTTGCTCATGTTGCACACTCAGGGAATAAGCTTCCATCAATGAAAGAGCTATGGCTATCGCATGATAGCTAGCAGCAGTCTGCATTATGGGAATCGAAGATGATTACTCGCTGATATTGCTAGAGTAATGAATACATGTCTGTTTGCCGTGAATCTTCGTTCGTGTGTTTTGTGGGTGAGCATGAGTGTGTTCGTGTGCGTGTGTGAGAGAGAGAGAGAGAGAGAGAGAGAGAGAGAGAGAGGGAGAGAGAGACCTGTATATGATCCACTCCTAGTAATCTTTGGTTGCACTTTAAGGCTTCATGAAGATATCTGAGAGCAACATGGACATTGCCCATTCCCTCTTCCATCATAGCCACATTAATATAAGTTGCGGCCGTGTTAGGGTGAGAGAGTCCACATGTAAAATATAAAAGGAAAAGAGCACGGTTGACATATCTGTGGAACACAATGTGATGATTATCAGCAGCTGGTCAAAGGAGGAAGGTTCTTCTACGCAAAATTTCCAAGCAGAAATCCAACTAAACCATCTACTTAATAAATAAATCTGATATAATATACTTACTTAAGTGCCAGTTCGATGTGCTGAAGACGGTAGTAAAAAACTGAAAGATCCCCATAACTTTTCATTGTATCAGGATGATCAAGCCCAAGTTCTCTCTCATTTATATCCAAAGCCCTTTGTTGATAAATGGTTGCCTATACACAAGATTCATGCAAGTCAGCCCTCCTAGTTTTAAGGTTCGTGAACTACCTATCATCTAATAGAAGCCTACTGCACCAATCCATGAGTATGCAAAGTGTGTACAATCATTAAAAACTAAATATACTGCTCAACAAAAAAACATAGCAATCATTAAAACTGTTTTAATTTCTTCCCGGCCCCCTTAAACAAATACATACATGGTGACAACTGACAACACCACCACTTATTAAAGAAGAAATAAAGTACCTGATTGAAGTCACCAGTGTGGTAAAGAACTACTGCAAGGAGGCTGTATGCACTAGCAGTGGTTCGGTGATATGGACCGCACACAGCTATCATCTTTGCAAGTGCCTTGAATATTATATTTATAAATGTTAACAACTGTTTCCACACAATATTTTCTGACTTCTTTTGTTGACACAATGTTACCTTGGTTCCATAGTTAACTGCATCTTCTAGTTTTCCTTTATCCAGGGCAATCTTGGATGACTCTAGTAATGTTCGCCCATCAGCAGAGGAGCATAGGACATGCTGTTACATACGTATATGAATGTTAGTACAATGCTAGAGTTTTGTGTGTGCATGTTGCATGTGTGTGTGTGGAGAGAGAGAGAGAGAGAGAGAGAGAGAGAGAGAGAGAGAGAGAGAGATCTACCTTACATACTGGAACCATGCTGACTATATCAGAAATACTAAATGGATTTGGACTTTCCATATCATAGTCTCTTGAAACCAACTCCAATCCAACCTGGATTTGGCTGAAACTATCAGCGTTCAAATTTTACTTTATGGAATCACATACCAATAAAACTGCTGCCAAATGATACCTTGTGACACAATCCTCTGAGAATTGATAACTTCCTCAAGTGTTGGTATTCATCTTTTATCTTCCAATCATATCTTTTAGCTAGAAAAACACGTAACCATTGTAGCTTAACGCTTTGATCTTCAAGAGATTCTTTACTTCTATTGTCTGCCGCCCACGTCCCAAACAAGAAGTTTAACGTAGAGACAATTGCTGCTGACAACTCCACAAAGTTTTCAACAGAGGCAATTACAGCTTCAAGTATATGCTTAAAGGCACGTGTGACCATCTCGTGAATGCATAGTGATTGTATATGAGGAAGCTTCTCAGCAAGTTCAAGCTAATCAGAAAATTAAATGTCAGATAATTATTAGATATTAGAAAACCTACCAATTGTTAATTGTCATGCAGATACTTTAACATCCTTTCGTTCATTACAAAAGGCATTGAACGTTGTAGATCTGCGATAAAATAGACCATCATGAGAGAGAAAGCCTTCTTACCACACGTCCCAAAGAGCGCATCTGTAATCCTCTTAAATGCATGAAATCAGTGAGTGTGCGCCCATCAACTGGAGAAAGTTCAAGTGATGCAAAGTCTGTTACCTAAAACAAGGACCGAATTTCTTATAGTGGCATCAAAGTAAGGCAACGTCCATCATGTTCTCAATCTAATTGAAAAGATAATAGTACCAGCTTAGGCAATGCAATGTCATCATAATATCTGAATGCCATCTCAATAAGCTCATTTGCTGACTGTTACAAGAAGCACATAGAGCACTTAGCATTTTCAAAAAAAAAAGTAAAAAAGTACACTCAATGCTTTCACCTTTAAAGGAACGAACCTTCAAGTGAAGACCAGTTCCACTTTCTTTCAGCTGTAAGAAAGCTTCTTCCGGAATCAGTTCCTTTAACTTCGATTCTAAGTTCGACCCATTGCTGTTTGGCTCTCCCACACCGCTTTCTTGACCTAAATTGATTTCTTCTGTATCATCTGAGCAATGAGCATCATTTTGCTTCTTCTCCCGCTTCTTCAGCATTTTAAATTCTTTCCCTAATCCTTTAACCACAGATTCAGGTTTATCTTCATTTGGTCTTTCTGATGCGTCTCCTGCTGGTGCTTCCTGCTTTTGCAGGTGCTGCACCCAACAAGAGCCTAATTCCCATCTGATAGGCTTCCCAGAATCTGCTGACCTCTCCAGGTTGCTCAAACTTTCTTTTATTACTCGTCTAACAAGACACCTTGAAGATTCAAAATTGCCCTGTTCGGACTGAGGTGACTGGCATCCTGATAATTCCACATCGCTCGAGTTTGGAAGCAAAGCCCTTAAGCTGTAAAAGGTTTCCATGTGAAATGAGTAAAACCACTAGGGATTGTATGAATTATGAAAGATTTCTAAGCAGGCAGGGAACAAGTGTTATAGTACTCATGATTTGGGGGGGATGATTTTGTTATTGTTATTTGGAGCTTTAGAACTACTATTTCAGAAGCTGCTAAGCTTTATAAATGTCCAAATGAGGATCAAAGGACCATACCTATTAATGTTAAGGGCATTGGATCCACCTTCAGGCTGATCATCAATTGCAATATGTTGTGACATGAATTTCGTCTTGTTTATGTCACCAACTATTTTTATGGTTGCTGTGTATCCACAGTGTCTTACAAATACCGTACCCAGAGAGGTTGTGTCCTGCAAAAGTTGACTGCAATTATTTAGATTTTCCTATCCAGCACCGGCATGAGTTAAAAAGAGCATATGCTTCCAAATTTGAAAAACAATTGGATCGAGCCACTTAAAAAACAAGAACGTTGTAAATATTTTTTATCCTTTGTATTCCTTACAGAAGTAAATTGACTGAACTGGGGTCAAGGCACACTTACATGTACGACTGCACTCTCATTTGCCGTTACTCCTTTAAGTAAATTCCTTATAGCAACTTCCTCAGAAGACATGCTAGGAGATCCAACACCAATTACCTTCACAACTGGCTTTGTGCTTGCATCAGCAGCATCTCGTCTAACTGTTATAGACAAGTCCCCCACACGATCCTCATACATTATCGATCCCGGAGGACAATTCAATGTTGAAACAGATTGTCTCACTTTGTGTATGGTCGAAACAGCTTTAAAGATAGAGACATCAACAAACAAGCTATGAAGCAAGAAAGCCTTTCGATCACGAACCACCCTTTCTTCCTCAGTCTTGCAAGGAAGGTTGGCCAGTATTGCAAACTCGGTGGCCCATGCTCTCTGGTCATGTTGACCATTTTGCCCTTGGCCACCACCATCACCACCCCAGTTCTCATCTTCAGCTGGAAGTGGCTGGAAGTTTGATCGTGAGTCCACAATAGATGGAGGAACTAGCCAAGTGTTTGCCCGAAAACCATATGGAAGGTTACCAAACTGAAAAAATTTTAACGCTAGTTTCTCAATACACTCGTATTGCATCAACTTTGAAGTATTCCAGCATAAGGTTTATTAAGTACATGCATACACAAACGAACAAATTTTACCTTGTTATGTTCTACATATGCTTTCATCAAGGATTCATATGCCTGCACAATTCAAGTTTAAAGTAAAGGATTCATAAAGGCACTTTGACTTTGCTTAAGAAATGAACCAAAAAAATAAGAAAGAATTTCATGTATATCCTTGTAAACTCTAAATATTACGCATATATCCTTGCAAAATTCTTTATTACATATGTATCCTTCTAAATCTTTGAATCTCATGTGTATATCCAAATGACTATTTTAAATTTATTTTATCTTTTTAAAAAAAATTTGAATACCTAAATTACCATCTTAAATCCCAACAAAAATAAATTAAAAAAATAAAGAAATATCAAATTCTAATTTAATTCAATAATAAATTAATTAATAAATGATATTTTATATTTTTTTAAATGATATAATTAAATTTAAAATATTTATATTGATATACATGTGTCATTTAAAAGTTTAGAAAGATATATATATATATATATATATATATATATATATATATATATATATATATATATATATATATATATATATATATATATATATATATATATATATATATATATATATATATATATATATATATATATATATATTTATATATATATATATATATATATATGTAATAAGGAAGTTTGCAAGTATATTTAAAGTTTACAATGATATATATGAAATTCTCCCCGAAGAAGAAATACTATACTGACATTAGCAAAAGCTTGGCTGAGCTGTTGGAGAAGATCCACCAGGGAATGGCTTTGCAAAAACTGCTTTCCCAGGGCGTAGAAGCCCTTTGTGGATGCAACTACTTGAAATAACTTCCCGTTGCATATTTTAATCTGCAAATCGAGAATATATCATCATCTACGTGAACAAGTCACTGGTTTTCCTCGGATATATTTCGATGATCATCTTGATAAATCAATTATATAATTGAAATTGTCAGATTTATGATTTCAAAGATGTGTGGCTATTAGCTAATGAGTTTCGAGAAACAATGTGCGAGTTTGAGATAGAACCTGCATTTCAAAATGATCACCATCGCGCTGCTCCTGCGCATCCTGGAGATCTATTCTTTTCAACTCTGAGAAATTACAAGAGATCGATTATTTCAATCGGCGTTCATCTACATTTAGAACGAAAGTTCAAGAGGGAACTCCAGCGCTTACGTAAGATAGGTGGAGATAGATTTGAGAAAGAGAAGAATTCGTAGAAATCTGAGAGCTTTGGAACCGGATGAATGGCTGCCATGTCGAGATTCCCCGACACCGGAGACGTGGCAGCCGCAGCTGTCTCTGTTTCTGAAGACCCACCATTTTCAACAATTTCTCCTCCGTCAGACAGAGGAGACACAGGGCGGCCCGAGGTGGCCGGCACATTTTGATACCGTCCTTTCTTGGATCGAGCTTCTGCTCCGGCGCCGGTGGTGACTCTTCCGGCCTTGGGCTTCGCGAAACGCGTTGTGCTTGCGACGATGTCTAGTAGCCTCCGCACGTGTGCCACCGCTTGCGCCTCGTCAGTGTAGTCCTCTACAAGAGAAGTCAGTGGCAATATAGTAAATAACCAGAATACATTGTCCAAATGTCAACAAACTAATTATACGTTTTATTATCATCAATATAATCGTATGCTTTTTAATAATCATCCCGACGAGGATATTGAAAGCCAATCCCATTTGAACGTTTCGTTTCAATTTTTAAAATATTTTGTTACTTTCTCTTTTTCTTATTTTTTTATTATCTACTTATAATCTTTTTTAGGGAAAATCTCATATATATCTTTATAAATTTTCAATATTACGCATATATCCTTACAAACTTTCTTATTATATATATATATATACCTTTAAATCTCACATATATATATATAGGGGTGGGTTCAATGGAGAACCTTATGCATCGAAAAACCTTGGAGAAGCACAATGCATCACTAGAAAAACTGAAATGCATCACGTAGAAATCGATGCATCACGCGGGATTTGATACATCAAGTGGAAATAATGTAAAAATCGATGCATCACTTGAGAATTTGATGCATCACGTGGAAATAATGATGCATTACGGAGGAATTGTGATGCATTTGTGGTGGTGCATGGAGGTTCTTCAAGGTTCTTCGATGCATGGAGGTTCTCCATTGAACCCACTTCTATATATATATCCAAATGACTATTTTAAATTTAATTACATCATTTAAAAATTATTAAATATCATTTTTAATTAATTTATTATTGAATTAAATTAGAACTGATATTTCCTTCTAAACCTTTAAATCTCATATATATATATATATATATATATATATATATATATATATATATATATATATATATATATATATATATATATATATATATATATATATATATATATATATATATATATATATATATATATATATATAGGGGGTTCAATGGAAAACCACCATGCACCGGAAAACTTGTGAAAACCGCACTGCACCACCACAAATGCATCAAAATCCCCGCATGAAAATCCCGCATGATGCATCAATTTCCCGCATGATACATCAAAATCCCGCGTGATGCATCATCTTATTTACGATCATGTCACCGCGTTTTTCATGAAATGCACCAAATCGGACGATATGCGTAGGTTTCCATAGTTTTCACGTGCATAGTGGTTTTCCATTGAACTCACCCCTATATATATATATATATATATATATATATATATATATATATATATATATATATATATATATATATATATATATATATATATATGTTCAAGTGAGTACCACTCATTATGCAGCGCACCAGAAGGTACCACCCTTAAAAATAATTTTTTTGAAAATTTTTTTCATGAACATGTTTTAATTAACATTACACAGATCATATGTGAATTTCACGCAAATCCGAACACTCTAAGTGCATGAAAACACGCATCACATAAATGCATGTTCACATGTCTTCAAAATTATGTAAGTGTGTGTTCACATCCTTTTTTAGGAGCTAGGAGATGTGAATGTATGTGAAATTTACATATGATCTTCATAATGTTAATTAAAACATGTTTATGAAAAAAAATTTCAAAAAAAGTTTTTTTAAAGATGGTACCTTCTGGTGCGCTGCATAAGGGGTGGTACTCTCTCGAATCATATTATATATATATATATAGACTAAGGATCCTTTGTGAACACTTTATTCGTTGTGAACATTGTGAACAACCATAAAATAGCTTTTGAATCTTATGAATCTTGTTGAAAATACTACCGAACCCTTATATTAACTCATTAATCTTATTGGATCCTATGGATTTTATTGAATCCAATTAATTTGTCGAATCTCATGAATCTTGTTGAATCTTATGCATCTTGTTATAAAAACTACGTACTATGAACCTTTTGAATGTTCTGAATCTTAAATAGACACTTCTATGAACCTTTTGAATCATATTACAAACACTTGTTGATATATATGAATGATTATATGTATTTTTTTTATTTGTTCACAACGTTCACAACGAATAACTTGTTCACAATGGATCACATCTCTATATATATATATATCCATAGTTTTCACGTGCATAGTGATTTTCCATTGAACTCGCCCCTATATATATATATATATATATATATATACATATATATATATATATAGGGGTGGGTTCAATGGAAACCAATATGCACCTGAAAACTATGGAAACCTACGCATATCGTCCGATTTGGTGCATTTCATGAAAAACGCGGTGACATGATCGTAAATAAGATGATGCATCACGCGAGATTTTGATGCATCATGCGGAAAATTTGATGTATCACGCGGGATTTTGATGCATCACGCCGGGAATTTGATGCATTTGTGGTGGTGCAGTGCAGTTTTCACAAGTTTTCAGGTGTATTGTGGTTTTTTATTGAACCTCCCTCTATATATATATATATATCCAAATGCCCTTTATTCCATACTTAAATATAAACGTTTTCCGCATTTTTTTTTGGACCACAAATTGTTAATAATAATAATATCCTAGAAAGGAATACCCGACAAAAATAGATGAGCGTGGAATATTGCTAAAGGGATCTGACCAGAGACGCTAAAAGACAATTATCCTTGTATGGAAAAAC